>CM076570.1:1332856932-1333137943 GCA_034641835.2 Pinus albicaulis | reverse complement strand
CATGCTTTATCACTCCCTAGCACTTTCTAGCACTGCCTCACCTAACACACCTAGAACTCGTTGACACTCCCCGTTAGACTCTTATTCATTAATTTCCATGCATTTAAAACTAGTGCTCCCTTATGTTTCGCTGACACTTGGACCTAACACACCCTAGAATGCGTTGGTGCCACACCCTGGTGCTTGGCACATCTTGGCATGCCTTAGCACTTGGAATGTCTTGGGATGCTTAACATGCCTTCAAACTATATATAATGTGTTAGTACTTCCAGACATTCCCCGGAACACCTTGGCAATCCCTAGATGTCATGCCCTCATAGATAGCTTTTTTTGCGACTTGGGAACCAAACCAAGTCATTGGAAAAAAAATGTTGTTCCCAACCCAAAGTCTCCCTTTCTTTGAAACTTCTTTGTCCACGCCTTATCACAACAATAGGCTTGCCTCCTGCAAGTTTTATTCTAAACTTGTGTTTCCCTTTCACTCCCTAAAACTTCTTAGCACCTGTTGGCACACCTTGGTACATCTTGGTCGCATGTTGGCCTAGCACTCTAGCACTCTAGCACGCCTCAACATTTCCTAGCATACCATGTCACTCATTCCTTAGCACACCTGGACCTCACTAACACTCCCTGTCACACACTATTATTCATTCATTTACATGCATTTTGACCTAGTGATCCCCCGAGTTTCCTTAGAATTCACTAACACCCATTAACACACATTGGGACACCTTGGCACTTCGTACATCTTGGCATGCTTCCCTAGCACTCTAACATGCCTTGGAACTACCTAGCATACCTTGTCACTCCCTCCTTAACACACTTGGAACTTGCTAACACTCCGTATCACACACTCTTATTAATTCATTTACATGTAATTGAAATTGGTTCTCTCTTGTGTTTCCCTGACACTCCCTAGCATGCATTGGTGCCACACCCTAAAACCTGGAACATATTGGCATTCCTTAGGACTTGACATGTATTGGCATTCATAACATGCCTTGGAACTATCTAGCATGTGTTATCACTTCTTGGAACTCACACCTTTGTCTATGATTTACTTGAACCTAGGGCATTTCACCACATATACGGGGGCAATAAATCATTCATTTTGCTTTTTCATTAAGGATTTTAACATCACAAGAATTTGATACCACTTTAGGGTCCATTGATGCTAAAAAAGGCAAAGGTCATTGAATATTCTTTCTTTTCATGTGTTATTATTGAGGAATAGACCAATGAACAATGAATCCTCTTGAAATCGGGGCTTTAAATGTAGGAGACAAATTCAAGCACTAACACATCATCTGATTCAATAAATGGATCAACAATGCTTATTTCATCTTTGCATAAGTGTAAAATATATTGCATGTAATGGAGTATCTCAACCACACCTTTCATCCTATTGTGCATTTCATTGCATAATGACATGACAATTATAGTTAAGTACAATATCACTAAGAAAATAAAGGTGCATTATCAAGCAGAGGGAATTAAAGGGAAGTCTAATTTTTCTGAAATGTAGAGCTAGTGATCAAAGCAGCTTTACTTGGTGAATATGCTTAATGAAAAGATGAAGCATTGTGCTGCTTTACTTGGTGAATGTGCTTGATGAAAATATGAAGCATTGTTCTTAGTGAAGATCAAGGCAAATGTCTACACTTAGCATCGAGCATAATAATTAGTGAAGAGTGTAGGGAGAAGTAAAGCAACGACAAAGGGATTCCCACTCTACAAAGGAAAGGGTATGTTGAGTACAATTCCAATTGCTTGATGTCTTATGTTGGACCTTGAAGAAGACATATGAGGTGTTCACTTGGAGTCCCTCAAGCGTAGTTTGCGAATCTTGAGTAAATGAATAACCTAACCACCACACAAAGGAGAATAGATTTCCATGCAAGAGGAACACTAAACATGTTGTATTTGATAATACTCACATAAAGAAATATAAGTCAAACATTCAATCCATTCGTTCATCACATGTTAGAATAACATAGTCCACTCACATTTGAAAAGAAGATAATGAGCCTATAGTTACACACATCAACCACAATAGTGAAAAAATAATAAGAAAAAATTATAAATAAAAGATAAATTAACCTAACACTAATCACATCATAATATAATATAATGACATGTTAAATATCTACACCATTAATTTCTCATCATTTTTAGCCACACTAAAAACCATACTAAAATGATATTAAATTATTTTACTAGAAACCACACTAAAATAATATTACATCATTTTAAAAAAAAATTGTGAATAAATAAATGAACACAAAAATCCTTTGGACTACCGTAACTTTATAAAATGGACAATGCCAAATTCCTATAAACCATCACTACAAGAGTGGAAATTTCAACCAGCGCAATTTCACTTCCAAGTTGGGCCACTCACAAATTTTGAAGGGTGACAGCTACATGTAGTTGTTTAAACTTTAGTCAATCTTTTAGTCAAATTTGTTTAATCAATCCAGTTAAGATCGATTGACAGAGATTTGAAATAAGGCCTTCGGTTAGAATCCTTGTTTTTTCCGTCTCCGGGAAGGAATTCCAAGGGAAAACGAAGATCCAAAATAACAGCCAACGAGATTGATTGCAAGAGATTTCTAATAATAAGGCCTTCGGTTAGAATTACGAGGGAAAATGTAGATATGAAATACGAAGCATCGAGCACATCATATCTGATATTTATGAAGATGAGCATCATCGACATTCTTACGTGGGTGGACACCATCTGCAACAAGTATGAAGGCACGATATTGAAAAACAGAGGCATAATCAGATCTCCGGCAACGACGTCTTCGTCAGGATTTATACTGTTGTCGAGTTTGACATTGAGGCCGCAGAGAAGGTTAGTAAGCCCTACATTTCCCCTGGCTTGATTTTTAAAATGTTGGGAAAAGCTGTTAAATTCTATGACTTTTTTGGTACCAGAAATGCGAGGATGTCGCGAAGTAGAAGAACAGGGCAGTGGTCACGACCCTGAATGCTGAAATTCGACAGAATTTTAGGGCATTCCAAGTGGTCAGAGATTCCAAGTGCATTTTAGGGCTTTCTCAGGGTTTCGTATATTTTCTCTTCAATTGCTCAATATTTTAATGACGTAGCATCCTTTTCATCTCAATGTTGAATCTTGAATGGCATAGCTCCAGGCAGCCCAGATTCGAACATGTTTCAGAGCAGCACCTGTTCCAGAAAACCAATTGGTAAGGAGGCTTTAAAAATCCACTTGTCATAATATTGCACATTTTATTTCAAATTTACACCAAAAAAATCACTGTCATTTTCTAGAGTTACAGAATCGTAATGTTATTTTACTATGTTCCTGCATTAAGGGAATCAACGGGATTACTTTTATCGTCGTAATATTAAATGTATGTAAGACAAGTCTCTGTCACTATATCCCTGCTATCCACAACATCAATTATTGTCTGTTGAGCAGCATCTTCAACCACTTCCTTACGAATACAAGACATGTTGAATCCATATACATTTCCCAAAACGATAGACTAGTTCCACCTTTTCCAACACCAGCCGCATACATCTTAGCTATGTCCGGAAGGATTGATCGACCAGGTTTCAACCAATGATCACAAACATAAATAACTGATTTGAGCAATGATTCATAAAACAGGTAGTATCCCATCCACTCACTCATATCCCATCTACACTTTGACTTGAATTGCCATGCATTTATCAATATCTTCTATCATGCTGTGGAATACGGTAATAACTCCACGCGAGTTCTGAATTTTGGCATTCTCAATTTCTTCTTTGAGAATTTTATTTGCTTTTGCAACCTGACAAGCTACAGATGATATCTTCTCACTTGCTTCGACTGCAATTACTTTTGCAGCTCCTGCCTGAGTTGCAAATAAACTTAAAATCGATGTTCCACATCCATCATCCATAACCACAGCTCACTTAAAAAGAGAAGTATTGTTAAAAATAGCTCCCTTGTATGCATCCATCCGTACCTGATCACTAAGCATTTCCCTGTGAATTGCAAACCGACTATAAGCACCAATGTAACTCTCATTGATGCTCTTAATTTCCTTTTCTTCCACATTTGCAAAGTTACTTTGGATCTTTTATCCTTTGTCTTCATGAGAGAATATTATTGAAAAGTTTGCTCTATTGTGATGAGACTATTGGACTTATTATTATTTGAATTGAGATCATAAACTTCTTTTTTGTTATTAGCTGCACCAACACCTATAGCTTTACCATCTAACTCTGTGGTGCTAAGATTAGTAAGAGCTAAATCTCAGAGCTCAACCTGGATAGTATTGGCTAAGTCATTAAAGTGAATGTGGCTCTTATTACAAGCCTTCAGTAGGCCATGCCAAACAACATCTCTAGGCCTCTTCCTTGACGTGCTTAGGAATATATCTATCTCCAGCACCTGTGGTGCATTACCTTGGGTATTTGGCTACACCTCATCTCTTATCCTACATCCAATGATTTTAAGTCCCAATTACCGGGAAATCAAGGTTTACCATGAAAGTCGGAACATAAAGAATGCTCATTATGGAACCTTTTTCCTCCACATACCACATAATGCAACTAGATTCAGACCCAGAATGACTGAAACGGTGAATAGGATACACCCACCCAAATCTAAATTCTAGATTCGGACCCAGAATGACTGAAATGGTGCATAAGATACACCCACTCAAATCTAAATTCGCTGCGCAGCGAACACTCAGGGGTATTTATTCTAAAACAGCGAATCAACAAGTTTCTCTAAAGTAATACCAAAGTTTCACATTTTAATTCAGATTACTCAGAATTACGAGAGTTTATATGAACTAATCAACAGCAGTTTATATTTTTCTTAAGTGTTCACATGTCAACAATACAAATGTGCGTACATGTATGTTTCTTCATTTATTTACAGTAGATTTATTACCTTCATCAGGCAGTTGAACATCTGATGTGTCTTTGCCACTTCAAAGGAATCACCTATATAGCTCAACATTGGATCAATCGAAGTTCTAATTCCAAATATTTGATGTAAAACAGAACACTTTTCAATTTAGTAGTCTTTTATTCTATGCATCCCTGAAATTCGTTTCTGGTCAGTCTGGAGCACATTTCTGGAACCTGGAAACCACCCTGCAATCGTTTCTTGGATGTTGTGCATATTTTACATTAAAAAAAATATTTTAAAAATGTTCCAAAAAGTTCCCACTAACCCTAACATATCAAAAAAAAATCCTTGATGGTGAAAAAACTATCACAAAATAGAGGACAGACTTATGTCCTTACAAAATAGAGAACCAAACCAGCCAAATAAATTACTTTAACATGACTTAACGAGAATCTTTTCCACAACAGGAGGAAAAATGTAACGTTTCCACAATTCGAGTTTTTGCTAATAATTCTCTTCCTTTTCTCATATACCTTCCAATAATGTGAGTGAGTGGGAAACATATCATATCCCTGCTTCAATAATATAGAGTATCCTTAACACCGAGTCATCTAGCCTATACCCTATTTTAATTTTTCGATCATTACATGGAATTACGGACACCATCATGTCCCTTATCACTCAAACATTGAATATGCAGGACCTATGCAGCATCTTAAACCTTAAAATAGGTAGGACCCTAAGTTTCACCTGCCACTAGTTGCCACCAATATCATTGATTTTTGCTTCCATCCTAGTGTAGCTCAAACTGGGCAAGCCTCAAAACATTTCAACTACCGCCATCTGCCACCAAGGTCACTGGTTTTGCTTCCAGTGAAGATGCAGAACCTATGCAACAGGCTTAGAACTTTAAAAAACAGCCAAAATCAATGATTTCAGCCCCCTGAGTGTCAATACCCTCAGTTACGCCTGCCACCAAGGTCATTGGTTTTGCATCCAAACCAGTGTGGCCAATACTGGACAAGCCTAAAAAAAATTCACCTATCACCAGCTGCCACCAAGGTCACTGGTTTTTATTCTGAAACAGTGTGACCCAGACTGGACAAGCCTCAAAACTGACATGGCAGTGTGTAGGTAACCAAAGCAACAAATTAGACACAGGGCTGCCTTTCTATAAAGCATTTTGGATGGAGGCACCTTAGAAGGTTTCATGCAGGATGGAGGGACCTTTTTGCGTTGTTGTGCATGTTTGCTCTGATAAAGTCTACAGTAGTGAGAATTTTTGAATTCCCCCCCTCTTACCCCCCACTCCCCCCTTTCTATTGTATTATGATTCCTTTTCTCTGCACTTTTCCGTTCATAATAAAAAAATTTGTGGGAGGATATGCTAGTAGGAATTAGCATACTTGTTGGCACAATAATGGCCAGGTGTGATTTCCACATGTATTTAAATGACATGGCTTCCCCTTGTGGATTTACATCTTCTCCCCACGCTTTTATTTTGGTTTTATGGGTGTTGCACCGGTTTAGAAAAAAATAAGAGGAATGCAGTTTAGAGTATTCCCATTTTGATCTTGCACAACACTTGATCAAATTATCTCTAGAATTACTTCTCATTAAATAAATGACACTCTAGGAAATTATATTGTGTTATAAGATCAAGAAAATGCTCTTCTTCTGTATAAACAAGATTGACTGCAATCTAAAGTGATAGTTAATTTGTAAAAACTCAGTGTGACACTCTTTAACAACTGATTAATGTTGCTACAACTACAATGTTAAAATGCCGACCACATGAGAAAGAGTGCTGCTCCATGAAAAACTTTCAATTCTACTATTTTATTATATGTTTTTCAACTTTTTCTCATTGATTTGTAGTTTCATGTGTTATAGATGTGCAATGCTACTATTTTATTTTAAGTATTTTGACTTTATTTAATCCTTGGATGGGGTATGCTCCTAATAAATTCATCTAAGAACTATCTTTCTTGTATTGTATACTTATTGAAGGTGTGGCTTGCAGGGGTGCTTCCTCCTTTTCCAGTGCAGTCAGAAGAAATTAGAGCCATGGCAAGGCATTATAGTGTTGGCATTGAACTGAGGATGTCTGTTGAGCAGTTCATTCTCCTTGACACTCAGGTTTGTGTTGGAAAATTAAAAAAAATTATTGTAGATTTCCCTGGCAATGAATATGCATATCATATATTCGGGTTTGCTTCTCTTAAAATTGCTCTCAGTCAGTCATGTTTGGCGTTTAATATTCCAAGCTCTCTTGGGCCAGGAAAAATCTACACTCGGAGAATCCATTAAACAACTTTTGGAGAGCAACATTTTGTTATTTGGTTATAGAAAGAACCTTTAACTATGAGGCTGTGTGTAAAAAATGTTGTGAGAACTTAAGTGATTCACCCTCTTTGACCCCTGCCAAAACAAGGAATGTTGTTGGTTGAAGGCCAAGGACTTGTAGAATTCCAAGAGAAGACCGAAAACTGAAGAAAGAGGATTTAGGAAGCCACCTCCCCATAGATAAAATATGATTTGTACCTCTTTATTTATCAATAGAATCTCTACTTTCCTCCCTGTGGTGAATTACCATGGGTATTTGGTTGCACCTCATCCCTTAGTCTACATCCAGTGATGTTGGGATTATTGAATTTTCATTTATATACAATTTAGTTACAGTTTAAGCTCTTCATGATGGCTACTGAATCTCATTCAAATTAAAGATTGGTTGTACATAACCTTATTTAGAATCAACACTTCTATTATCTATTGCAATATGAGGCTGAGCATATTTTCATTTGAAAGTAGTTTTATAAAAACTCTCCCGTGTGATGCATTTATTGCAGTTTGACTCAGACTTCAAAAATGCATTTCGAAAGCTCCTCAGAGTTCAAAAATGCATCTAGAAAGCTCAATGTTCAACCAATTTATTCAAATTAGTCATTAATTCAACATAATCAAGACATTTTTGAAAATTAGGGAGAATCAAATCCATGTAGATTGTTATTCTGAACTACAGATTTAAATGCTAGAAAATGAATGATTACTATTACATTTTTGTTTTCAGTTTGTTTTTTTGAATTGACTATTTCTGGATATTCGAGTCGGGAAAGTTGAGCTCACTTATGAAATGAACTTCATATATGAGTCTTCAAATAAATGTATACCTTGCTATAGAGTTCTGAATGAGGTTGGGAGTCAGACTTCCATTGATGGCTTCAATCACATGATCTATGTTCTTATTAATATTTAATGAGCTCCATTACTCTGATGGGTAACTTATTTAATGTATATATAATCATGGGTGTATCTGTGACATTAATATCCATAATTTTGGTGTTTGACAGATTAGCAAGGACTTGGAATTGAAAACGTATGAAGGGTATGGTAACTCTTCAAGTTATGGAAACCATATTTTATGAAGCACAAAGGCAAGGTAGGCTTCCTTTCTATCCTATGAGTAATGGAGAAGATGGGATCAGTATTGCATCAGCAACAACTTTGACTATTGATGATGTGGTCTTTTCCGAGGTACATAGTTTGATCAAGATGTGTTAGTTTAGAAATTGAGAATAAAAATGTTTTTCGAAAAATTATCTTAATTGGCTTCTTCAGTGCTAAAGACCTTGGTTGGGAATGGAATCTTAACTTGTATGGTTGTTCTAAAGCAAGAGCTAGCCTACCGAATTCCTATACATTGTGGTTTTGCAACATTTTCATATAGATAAGAATACCACTTTTAAACCAACCCCAGAACCCCACCAGGGTTATGAATTCTTTCATTAACAAGCACCTTCAGTTCTATATTATTCTTCTAGAAGGATTTTATAGATGGTGGAATGTAATGCCAAAATACTTAAGACTATATTAAGCTTAAATGAAATGGTTGATGTTTTTAATGTGTGTAGTATTGAGAACCAAGAGTACTTGGTGCAGTTTCACAATGCAAGAGTTTACAAACCAATGCTTTGGGAATTGTCCTGATTATGGAAAAGGGTGCCATATGCCTATCCATTATGGATTCAATGCATTGAATTTCTTCACTATATCATCCCCTATAGTGTAAGGGTATCCTCCACTTGAATGGCTTTTATCTTTATAAATTTACCTATCAGGTATGTTGTTCATTGGGTTTATTTTTTTAATAATATTTTGGGCTATTTGGAAGTTCTTACTGCATTCCATGTATCCTGTGCATATTCCAAGACAGAACTTCCTCATTCAATAGGTGCAGAAAATTCCCTAAAAATGGAGAAGAGGAAATCTTATGCAGTAACCTTTTTGGTGATTGTGGCATGACTGAGGTCAGTCTCAGCTCACAACCATCACATTTTTACTAGCATGGTCCCTAATGCCAATTTGAAATGTTTATTGCTTCTAACTGATGCATTTTTCTCTTTTTCTCTTGGGAGATTGCCATGCTACCTTAAACTTTGCAGCAGTTATGGAAATTCCAGTTATATTTATTTGTCAAAATAATGGATGGGAAATCGGTACCACATCTTCAGAACATTTCATAAGTACTCTGCATATTTAATAAGTTTTTATGCCTATTTGTTTCTAATATTATTCTCTCTTCTATAAGAGCCTTCTAATTTTATTTTCTATATGTGACCTATTTTTTAGCAATTTCCAGGTGGTGGTGTATTTTTTAGAGGACAAGGTTATGTGATAAGAATAATTTGTGTAGAGCGGAATTATACAGTTGCTATGTACTATGCAGTTTGAAATGCGCAACAGATGGAAATTGATGACTGTATTTTATTAGATTCCAGAGTTTGCTGGCCCCTTTAGTTTCTGCTTGTTAGTCTTCTAGTTAGTCCTGTGTCAATCCGCCCAAGAGAACATAGATATTCATAATTGAAGGAACAACAATAAAGAATATTAACTCTCGAGTCTCATCTAGACCATCAAAACAAGGCATACTGCGCTAATCAACAGAGCAATTACAAGTGGGAAAACCTCTTACATCTTATTAATACTACTGAGTTTATAATGAATTACATTAATGGTTTTTTGATCATATTCTCCACACATTCACATCAAGTATAGTTGAGGCACGAGATTGCATCATCCTCTTTGGTCAAAATGGTCCCAGTAACCAGTTTTACTCAATAGTAGTTCTTGGATAGATATTGATGTGCATTTGGAAATTGTAGCAAGCATCATTGTAGAGAGAGTACATTAGGTTTGCAGGTTGACAACCCTCAGTCTTTGTAGATGGGGTACATTGGGATACATTAGGATTGCAAGTTGACCACCCTCAGTCTTTGTAGAGAGGGTACATTAGGATACTTTAGGATTTCAAGTTGACCACCCTCAGTCTTGTTTCTGTTCCACATTCTACACATTGTATTAGTTCATTAGGCCTTGGGGGTAGTTCAAATTCCACACTATGATTTGGTTTGAGTCAGTTGGTTTTTGTTATGCTAAAGTTTGATTTGTTAGTGAAGTTGAGACTAACCAGGCTACCATCATCCATATTTTTCAACGATCCAATTTCAGTCAAACCTAAGTAATATTAGTTGTTCGATCGGTATTAATCTGCATTTGGAAATTGTAAAAGATATCATTCCAGAAAGGGCACATTAGGATTACAAGCTGGCCATCCTCAGTCTTTTTTAGTCTAAATCAAAATAACTGGTTGACTGAGAAGGCTAACTCGAATCTCTGGAATGAAATACGAAACAAGGTATACTTGAAATATAAAGCCTTGTAGCCACATTTTGCACAGAAAAGTGTTTTATGACATTCACTATCAAAATTTGTTTTTGGTTATGCTATTGTAAACAATTTTGAGTTGTTGATAATCCACACGAGCCATGATATGAAAATTAACTTTACCTTTGGTCTTTATAAAAAGCATAAATAATTTCTTTAAATGTTTTGAAGGATTCATAGTACAAGATCAACTAGGAACAATTTACAAGGCCATTGATGTTTGAGCATGATGGGTACAACGGGTCTTTGCAGGATACAAGAAAATTGTTTTTTGCTGTGAAATTAGTGGCTAATGGAACAACTCAAAAGCCTTTTTTATTTTTGGTGAAAGGTCATGCAAGAATGGAGGGAGTAGACGGTTGTATGGACCCTCCAAATAACATCTTCTGTTGTGAGTCTATTATGTTGGCATAGGTAGTTCACAAGGTGGATGCTCCAAAATGTTGGTGAGTCCAATTTCAGAGATGAAAGCACTGGGGTCTAGGGATTTCTCTTTGTGAACACATACTATGCTTATTAGGAAACAACTTGAGCATGCCAAAAGGTTGGCTCAAGGAGGAGCCTTCACCCAACCTTGTACTGCCCTGATGATCACTACAATGAGGAGAGATCTTGAGGCTCTTGTTATCTAGAATAATTGCATGGATTTTGTATGCTAGATGACAGTCTATGCTTTTGTTGGGACTTTGTCCCTTATTATTGTAGTCTTTGAATTTACAATATTTACTTAATTTTCCTTCAACTGACATCTAGTGTAGCAGGATTATAGTATACCGATGTATGTATTTCACTTTGAAATCCTTTTCTTATTCCTCTTCGAAGAGTACTCATACGACATTATTCGCAGGGAAATTTCCTTAATAAATAAGTTTCTTATGCACATTATGATTAAGGAGACTACTTTCCTCGTATTATTTATCCATATGCATATCCCTAAAAATGAAGATATGAGTTAGGGACTTGCTGCTTTTGCAGCATTCCTTGTTAAACTTATCAGCTGGCTTGAAATGACCTCAATACATTTAGATGAACTTACGAAGAAATTCAACATGCCTTATGACCAAAATGTCTCGCTGTTATAATTGAAATATTTGTGTCTAGGAATTTGGTCATTTATTAATTTCTGTATATTTTGGTTCGATAGTAATTTGAGGAATGCTAGAAAGGTGTTTGTGTGTTTCTATGAAATCACTAAATAGCCCCTTGCCCTATCATACACTAGGAGAAGTTGACCTTTATTTCCCTTAGATAAAGGTATCATGAAATATCTAAATAAACTACCATACATGAATAAGATGTCCAAAATCAGGCCATGATGAGCAGTTTATGTACTGTAAACTCATCTAATAATTATAGATCATTAAAGCTGAAAAACACTAATCTAAATTTCTGTTAGGGGTGCCCTAACCAACAAACACATACTGCTACTAAAATAAAACAATAGACATGGACTTCTGAACACGGAAAACATCTTTACTTTTCTATTAAATCTGAAAATAGAAATCGAAAGCAACAGCTCCAAACTCAAATTCTTTAACTTCAAAATTGTGCACCTTGATATTCCTTTGTAAACTAGGAAGAAAAGATGTACAATTAATCTGGATGCATGCACAACATCACCTCTACTTGCTGTAAAACCTCCTAATCCTATTGCACTTGGCTGCAGAGATAACAGAGTCAAAAGGGAAGTGTGTTCTCCTAGATATTTGTGACTTTCATTAAGTTGGGAAACCTCATGCCTGTGTGCCCTTTCTATCTCAGGGAACTGTGCAGTCTATTTGTGCACGCAAAACTAATTAAGAAAAACAATGATTTAGAACTGAGTTTCTATCAATAGAAGAGCATCTAAAACAGGAAATAGATTACAGATGGTATGTTCATTCACCTCGTACCCCCTCTGCTCTATAATGACTATGTCATGACTCTATTGGGGAGATTGACCTTGGGGTGCAATACAGAGCTAGGGTTTTCAATGAACACATGGAAGAATTGTATTTTTTAGTAGTATTATGGTACTCATTAATCTATGAAAGACTGATGCTCTTATTGGATACACAATTAGTATAATAAAGAATTTAAGAAATCAGTTGATTCCACTAGAAACCATTTATAACATATGGTGATTCAAAAAGAAATTACAGAGATATAAAGATCCACAAATGTCATCACAAGCAAAGGATAATAAACTATAGCCAATCATCCACAGAAGCATGTTTACTAACCTAAAATCCACGAACCCCCTAAGCTCTAACCCCTTAGTGAGTATTCTGCATTTTCCTCCATGCAGGTCGACAAAAACCAAGATGAACATTTACAAAGACCTAAGTGTCAATCTTATTTCTCAGTTTCTATACCAACGGTGTTGTGGGATAATATCTGCCTTCAATCTTGATATTTATTGTTTTATTTCCTAAAGGATCTAGCTTTAAAAGACTGCATAAGCTAATCATTTTTCATTTTCCTGCTAGTCCTTGAGATAAATACTGTGTAGTGTTTCATCTCCATTCTTGGTGTTTGCTGGTACTTTAAAATATTTCATTTCCATTCTGATATACTGGGGATTTAAATTTGTGCTTCTTTATGTATTGTCCATCTGTGAAGTGATTGTTTTGCTCTAGCTGATACATTGCTTCTTCCAATAGTTAAAAAAAATATCACTGTAAAATTTCCAGTCAAGTATAATTGTTTATATCCTTGGAAACTGTGTAGGCACTTGATAAGGATTATGGCCTTCTTACAAAAGGTAACCTAGAAAGTGGTGCAAGATGGGCAGTGGAATTGGGTGGTCAAACCATCGGGTACCCTATCATAGTGGAGAATATGAGTCAGCCTTGACAATTGCTTATTGAGGTCAGTTAAATTCTTATATTAACAAGGTTTTTATATGCACTCAATAACTCATTTTTGTTATTTTGAAACATGGTTTAACGTTGTCATGTTACATTGTGATGGTTTTCACCAACATTGTAGATGCTTTGTCAGCAGTGGCATCTCTTCTTTCAAATAGCTGACATCATTCGAGGCTTGTGGCTTATGATTTTAAAGGGAGTCATGGAAGCTTGCAGTGAAAAGTTCCAGGGTCGCTTTGTTGTTGAGGTAATGACATGGTTGCAAATAAGATAATCAATTTTTAGACCTTTGATTCCATGTAAATCTTTCTCTTTTATTTGTAATTGGTTTCTTGAGTAGACCATAGACTTCAATAATTGGCATTCGGATTTTTAATGAGAACATGTTATGCAATTTTTTTTGAGCCTACGTGAGTTTCTAGAGTTGGAGAAAAGTGCGAAACCAAACAAATTTCTATGGTTGATGCTTAATAACTAACAGTTGGAGATTGTTCTTGGGAATTTGATTCTGTAGGGTTGTAGACCATAAGATACTCTAGCTATGAACCTCTACATTTCACCATATGTGCTCATGTATGTTCTGGCATATAAAATTGTGAAGGCACCCTAGCCTGATTTGTCATGTTTTGTAATTTGGCTGTTTCACAGTATTTTTGCACACTAGCTTCTTGGATTGGAAGTGAAACTCTAATGATGTAAAAAGATCAATAATGTTTTAAGAACTGCACAAAAATTTGAAAATCACAATTTTGATAATTAGTGAGCCCTGGATATGGATGTAACTAAAGACTAATTGCATTTAGCAAAAGACGAAATCAGTGAAATTGTTTTGGTAGACTTAGTACCTTCACTTGAAGGTGTAACTTAGAATTATGGAATTGTAGGAATATGCACAAGGAGAATAATATAGCGCTATATTTTATGACTTCTCCATAGGTACACCTATTGGGGGTTGTGTACAATCAGGTTAGGCTGTAATGCATATTCTAACTTGAGAAATGCAATTTTGACACTTTGGGGTGCATTCTAAGTATGGAATACAATGTTTCATGGCATATAGGATAGCCCCTTTCCTTATAATCCATCATGTTTGCAATTTATGTACATAACATGCATTTTTTAATGGAAGTGGACATTTTGGCACTATGAAAATAATAGGTATAAAACAAAGTTGGTCTTACGGAAATCATATTTTGGCCCATGGGAGTATAAATCAAGGTAGGAGATGATGTTGGTGATTAGTATGAGTAGGTGTACCCTCAGACGTGGCATGAAAAAATATCATCATAGAGGATAACTTGGAAAATTTCCCATTCCAAAAACCTCCAAGCATGGGATTGGTGATCTAGTTTGACTTTGCCAAACTCAAAGATGACATATTGCATCGTAGGGTACTTAGCAGTTCGGGAACTTTTATTTTAACAATTAAGGCCCAGGAGGAGGATTTCCATCTTTGACATTGTAAAATAGATTAACGTTCGAGGGTTGCAAATTACTTCCTTGATTTCCAATGGATGAGAGGAATGATGATAATCTTTGACTTGATCGAAGGGATAATATATATTTATTGGAAAATAAACTTTGAATTTGCCAAATGGTCAAGGTTAGAAATTAGATAAACATTTGATACTTTGTCAAAACAACCTATATTGAGGATATTGTAAAATCTGTAAATAGAGGGAGGATTTTCTTCCCTAGGGGTGAGGATTTTCTTCCCTAGGGGTGAGGATTTTTTGGGTTTTAATCACCTAGAGTTTGCAATAAGACCATAAATGATCTCCAAGGGTAGTACAACTTCTAGATAGCCATGGTTGTGCCATTCATCCTTTTCCCTTTTATATAGATCATACTTATATGTTAATGCTGCAACCATAAAATGTTTATTAGTTTGTATCTATATTTCATGCAGTAGAATTCTTTCCCTTGATACTTTTGAGTGGAGCAAGAAGAGGAGGCATGATTCGTTGTGTCTCCTATACTACACTTTGTAAGTTTAAAACAATCCAAAATATCATGTTCAGAGTACTCTATTAAGAAGCTTTTGTTAATCAAGCTCCTGGTAGTTTTGCATACATGGTCCATTGATGATTATTGTTTGAAGTGAAGGTTGGTTCATCCCAAACATTTGTATTCCTCATCAATAGAGGAATTTTGCTGATTTATTTCACAGGTCAATAGAAAAGAGGCTGAGATTTTCTTCCTTTTTACTAAAGAAGTAAATTCCATTTTATCAAGTGCATAATCAATTATGTTGGGCTCTTTTGTTTCATCTAATCTTTGAGTACATTTGGACACATGTTCAAATTAGTTGATTTCGTTGCTCGTTATTTTTTTGCTTATCATCTTTATTTTTCCTGCACTAATCCTATTTTCTATGGGTCATTTTGTTAGTCCCCTATATTTATTCTATAAAGGTAGAGGTGGGCGGGGACAGGGGATGAAGTGTATTTTTGTATTGTGTATTTTTTTTGGTTTGAGGTTCTTGTCTTCACACCCCATTTGCTATTTGAAGTACTTCTGGGAGGACATAGTTATCATTGAGAGATAGAGAGTGTTTTCCTTGTATCCATGCAATTGCATATTTTGGGTACTCATGTTTGGTGTGGATTTGGAAGTGTTTGAATGCCACTTAAATATTTTGTTGATGTAATGGATATTAGCCAAACTTTTTGCTTACAATTTTAACATCAGTTTAGTGGCTACATTTCAGGATCATTGTTATTGATCATTGTATTTTGAAATTTAGAATTATTAACAAGAAGCACTCCCAATTAGTTTTGTAGACCCCATAACCAGTTGGATTCAAGCATGTAGCTCATTATTCATAATTGCATCATATATACTCAATTTGTTTTACTTTTTGACATGTAAATCAGTCTTTTAGAGGCTGATTTTTATGTTGTCGCAACAGATTTACATGATTCACAAGGTGAGAAATCAACCTTTGGTGTAATTGCAGATTTTATGTTTGATAATTATAGGTCATTTATAGGCTATAAATGTCATCAAAGTTTCACTTCTAATTGAGTATTAAACTAAACATATTGAGTATCTTATACGTAAATATTTTTCCCTTCATCCACTTTTCATAACTTCCATAACCATTAGGTAGGGACTCACATCTTCGATACTATTTTGCTTATTTAATAAAATATTTGCCAAAAATTTACAAAGTTTTATAATTTATTGAAATTTGTAGAATTTATAATTTTAAAGTTTTAAGGTCTAATTTTTTAAAGTCTAATCTTTAAAGGGTGCTAGCTCAATGGAAGAGCATCTTCTTTACAATCAGGAGGTTGGTGGTTCGATTCCATCGTGCCCTGATATTCATATGCAATGATTTTGATCGTTTTTTGGTGAGGAAGTCTCTTTTGACCATCACCAATGAGATTATAGTGACATTTTTTGACCCTCACCAAAATTGAAATAGTGACAGTCAATGAACGCCACCATATATATGCATCAATAGTGACGACCGTGAAAGATCCATCGCCATAAATTGTTGTTGTTCATATGAAATGGTGATGGTCACTATCCATCATTATAATTGTTATTTGTGACGGACCTTGAATGTCACCACAACACTTATACTTTTGGCGACGCCACCTTTGGTGACATTCAGTTTTTTGGTGACGAAGGCTAATATCCGTCACCATTTCCCATATGAAATGGTGACGGTCACTATCCGTCATTATAAATAATTATTGGTGACGAACCTTGAATGTCACCACAACACCTATACTTTTAGCGACGCCACCTTTGGTGACGTTCAATTTTTGGTGACGAAGGCTAATGTCCATCACCATTTCTCATATGAAATGGTGACGGTCACTATCCATCATTATAAATCATTATTGGTGATGAACTTTGAATGTCACCACAACACCTATACTTTTAGCGACGCCACCTTTGGTGACGTTCAATTTTTGGTGACGAAGGCTCTTTTGACCGTCACCAATGAGCTTATGGTGACATTTTTCGACCCTCGCCAATGTCTTTTTTTGTTGTAGTGAATACAAACTCATGCAATCGAAGACTGATATAAAAAGGAGGCACTTTGCTGTCCAGAGACTCACCATTTAAAGCTGGTCCAAATATCAGTTCAGGTTGATCATCTTCAATATTCACCATATCATACATGGGATCAAAATTCAAAATTTTAAAAACTTGACCTCTATAACTAATGTTCTTCATTAGTTCAGTCAAGGGAATGGATACCTTTAATTTAGAAATATCATTCTCCAAACTAAAGGCTGAAGTGTTTTTGATCTCTTTGGCTGGAACATCTTTCTTTTCAGCCTTCTCCCTCGATGTAATTGGCTGATTTGATTTTTCTGCTGATGATGACTTGGTGGCAGCGGGATCAACTATCTCTTTTGCTTTCTTTTGTGCAACAGGTGAATCGTTTTTAGGTGCTGAAACTTCCTTTCTCTTTTGGATTGGATTGACAGGCACATCTCTGTTTCTAAGAGAATATTGCTTCTGCTGGGCTGACAAGGCATTCATATAACCTCTCTGATACTCATCCGACTCTTCCTCAAGAGCTGCATCATTGGCCAAGATAAAATCCTCATCTCTTTGTACAGTTGAACTTTCTGCATACTCCTCATCTTCGGTGATATAAATGGGCAAATCATTAGGAGTAAAGAAGTGATTTTCCTCCCCTACTACATCATCTTCATCATCTGAATCCCGACCAAATTTTTTTTGCTGAAGAGGTGTCTTTACTTGCTGCTGGACTGCTGGTTCTTGTGCTCGCTGCTCTCATTGTTTGATCCTGAATTGGGGCTGCTGCTGACCACGGAAGTTTGGATTTTGAATCTAAGGTTAGGGCTTATCAAGTGTGAGCTTTTCAATCACTCTTTCCACCTTGCGAAGTAGCTGATCTGATGTAGATGTAGAAGCTTCTTCCTTTATTACAACTTTCTTCTCTGCTTTCAATCTAGCTCTCTTGTCATTCAAATTTGCCTCAACACTCACCGCAATTTTCTGCATATCTTCTAAGGTGGGTGGATCTCTGTCTCGTAATGAATAGGCCATCTCCGGATCAAAACCATCCGGGAATTTTAACAAATATGACTTCATAGATGGCCTCAAATCATCAGGAATTGCATTATAAACCGCATTAAATCTGATAATATAGTCTTGGACGGACTCACCAGCATTACGTTTGATCTTGGTATATTCAGAAGTGATTTGAAGTGGATCTTTCTTCATTTCCCACCGATCTAGAAACTGTCTCTGATGCTTGTCTAATGTATTAATACTTTTGGGTTGCAAAGCTCTGAACCACTTGCGTACCTCACCTCCAAAAGTTTGCACAAACAATCTCATGGTGACATTCTCTTCATCAATTTCATGGAGATCAAAGAAGTCTGTCATTCTATCAATATGTTGCTGAGCGGGCACACTTTGAGGAGTTCCATCAAACAAAGGGATTTTACTCTGATAATCAGCGGGCATGGGATCCAAGTTTTGTGGTAAGACAAGAGGTGCGAATCTAGCAGCCATTGCTCTTGGTGGATTTATGATCTGTCTTGGAGAAACGGGTGGAGTAGGAGCAGTAGATGTACGAGGTGTATGTGGTGGAGATGGAGGAGGAACTACTGCAGATTGCTGATCAGATATAGATGGTTGCACGGGAATGGTAGGAATGAAAGAAGGCTCAGCGTGAACTTGTGAATCAGAAGTAACTGCTGATGGACCAAGAGTTTCAGAAGCAGATTCGATAAACTCAGGAATATTCGTTGCCACAATAGAGTTTTGAATGTTCAAGATGTAACTATCAATGGATCTATTAGCTTGTTCAATCTCAAGATACTTGATAAACTCGGGATTTATGAAAGTAGAACTAGTAGCACTTTCAGACTTAGTTTCAAACAACGACAACTCGAATTGATCATCAAACTCAATATCTTCAAGGAATTCAAATACAGTAGGGCATGAATGAGATTTAAACAAAGGGCCACGGGACTTTCTCGACGGAGGATTCTTGAAATCAGATTGGGATTCTCATACACTGGAGGCAGATCAGGATCGGGATTAGCTCTAGTATGTCTTCTGGAAGCCAGTGTGTTGATCTATTCAAAAATCAAAGGACAAAACCGATCTATTTCAGCCTATCAAATTCTAGACTCAATCACCCAAAAGTCCAGAACGATGTAATATACTGGGGTAATTCACAAGTCAAATGTCACGTTCACAAGCTAGACCGGAGATTGACTGAAGCAGCGTTTATCTACTTCCTCTAATGCAAAGCAAAAGCGTTTCGAAGGCTACCTGGCATAACTTCAGGCTCCGTTTGTAGCTTATGAAACAAATAACACCAACAAGCAAACCATTTTCTCCCCAGTATGGTCGCCACTATGTTATTTCCCAAATCCACCTTAGGCTGAAGGAAGGCGAGATTCAGGGTAACACCAAACCACGCTCAGTCTGGTAGCTAGCCCTACCAGAACAGGAGAGGGCTCTCTCCGGGTCAATCTCAGTAAAAATGTATCAATAGGCCTTGAGATGACTGAAATGAGTGCTAATTTTAGGCTAGGTATATTAATCAAGGAGTTTGAAATGATTTTTAAGGGTTTTTGTTGGAAAAAGGGAAAGGCAGTTTTGGGCTTGGGGATGAGGCCAATTTCTTGCAGAGTTCGAGTTGGGGCAGGGAAGGAAATGGCTTTGATGTCTTAGATTCAATGAATGGATAGAAAATACTGCTGAGGAGCTGAAGAGGGCAAGAGGCTGCAAGGATCCTCTTCAAACAGATGAAAACATATAAAGCTAAACAAAATTTTAAGGCAAAGCACCAACAAACTTATGAATTCTACCTTAGTTACTCATTTTTTTAATTCAGAAGCAAAGAGAAGGGAAATGGAATACATATAAAACTAATGAAACTTATAGATACATGAATAAAAACATCATCAAAACTCAGAGCCACAAGGATCCCAACAAGTGCTGCAAAAGCCTGGTCTTTCCTTTGCCAAAAATGCAGAAATGTATGTACAATGAGATGCCAAACTTTTCCCAAGTATCCAACCCTGAAAATGTCTCAGAAAATACAATATATAGACCATCCTAACCCCTTCCCATGCCTCTAGGGGTCAAGCTCATCCTTCTAGGAGCTGTTTCAACCAATTCTAAACATGGAACTGAAATCTAGGCAGCCAAACAACTTGCCTCTATAAGGAAGGAAACTGATTCATTCATTTAATTTTCACTTTTTAGTGAATGAATCCTCTAGAAAAAATAAATATGAGCCAAAATTACACCATAGCCATAAAATTACATCAAGATAGATCAATAATTACATCACAAAGTGAAACTAGTCAAACTGGCCAAATCTCTGAGCTGAAAAGTAAAAATTGGACCAAAATCCTCTATGTGCCACGCCAGAAAACTCAATGCGCCATGCCACTTTGAGCCTATTTTTGGTGCACTTCCTGAAGTCCAAATTGAGCTCATGATATCTCATTGGAAAGCCCTGTCTATCTGCTATCAAACCCAAGTGGAATTTTTGGATTTGGATGTCATTTTCCCCTCCAAAACTTTAATCTCCCAAGACTAGTTCCTGCTGGTGAAAAAAGTGGCAGAAAGGCCATTTTTGGAGTGTTTTTGACCATTAAGACCACCCAGAACTTGATGAAATCTCTCAGCCATTCCTGAGAATGCACAATTTATGATAAAAAAACTCAAAAATATCAAGTTTTCCTCTAGAAGATGTCCCAATCATAAGCGCGCGCCGAGTGGCGGACGTGTCGGGCGGAAAAATCTGTTTTGTGACCAAAATTTCAAAAATGACAAAATTTACTCCAAATTTGCTGAAATTTGGAGTGAAGACCCCCCATCATGTGTCATGCTCAGGCAAAGAAGCTTTGGCCAAGATTTGGAGTGGATCAGCCCTTTTCTGCCGTTTCAGTGCTCTCCTCAACCTTGCCTTCAGGATCTTCATCTTCACTTTGAAAACATGTATGTGGGCCCAATAGTGGTTCTTCATATGTCTGGGCATGTATTTGTCCCTATTGGCCTTCTCGAATAGTTTCTCAAGATGAATTTTGGCTCTTGTAAGGCAAATCTCCTGCTCAAACGGTGTCATGTCACTTGGTCTCTTTCGGGCCAATTCCCGGTCTTCACGGATTTGCCGCAACTCTATGAGTGTTTGCTGATCCTCTAGTTGTTTATTCCACTGATCCAAGTAATTTATAACCCACTAAGCTCTCTGCAATTTCACGATCAATGTGTTGATCTCAGCTCTCTGCTCCTGGATGGTTTCTTTCAGCTTTGAGCTAGGAGAGCTCGAATCAACATCGATCAATATAAAATCAGTATCTTGGCCTCCTGAGGGGCCCTCATCCTTCATAGGCTTCTTGCCTCTGTCCTGTACCTGTGCTGATGTCAAAGGAAAGACCCCTTCCATGCCAAGTGAAGATAGTACTCGCGCTGCTGAAGAAGATAACGAGACCCCTTCCACCCCGGGTGGAGATAATACTCGTCGTGTTGCTGCAAATAAGGCTCTGGTACCTCTCTGATAGGCAACATATACTGGAGCACTGATAGGCTCTGTTTCGAGACCCTCAAACTAATGTGAAGGTTCACCCTCATCATGAAAAATCTCTGGAGGAGGTTGAGGGGCTGTGAAGAAGTCACGGGAAATGAACTCCTCCCATGCAATGCCCTGCAATCCAAGCTGATGTACTACAATGATCTTGATGAGACCATATTGATAAATGCTCTTATGTTGCTGCTTGGGGATATTATTCTGCACAAGAGCAGTCATCCGCTCTATGTTTCGACACATGAAATATGGAATATTCATCAGTCTCACTCTCGTGAAATGCATCAAAAGTCGGATGTGGTATGCATAAAGGCGTGAGAACTAGCCCTCACAACTGAAGTATCTAATGATGAGTTTCATCAATGGCGCATAGGACTCCTTCAGAAACCAGAACAGGAATACCCTCCTAATCTACCTCAAATATCCAGGCCTGATGTAAGGTTCATAATATGCTCTATCCAGCTGTTGTCTCTTATTCCACTCCTCACCTATGTTCGGTATCCCGGTTGCCTCAGAAATGGTTTCTGGTGTCAAGGTGAAGCTCACTCTAGCCAGGTTTACATGGCCATCATGAAAATGTAGGAAAAATAAGCGAACCAACTCCAAATGGTGCTGAATCTGAGCAATCATCTCACAATATTGAAAACATGAATGTTGCTGAAAGCATGCCATCGCAAGCAGGCAGGCCTGCAACTGAGTCAAGGAAGTGGGCTCTTCTCTGACGTGCTTACCACTTTTATGAAGCCTTCTCGGTACATTAAGCTCGGTGGTTGAATCACTGTCCTGCTCATATTCTTGCTCATATGATGAATATGTCTGTGAGATGGTGCTTTGTAATGTGTATAACAAGTATATGTTGATATATATGTGGTGAAAACAAGAGTTTGTCTTTCAATACCAAATATGTACCAAGTATGAAATGAGAGACTGTGGTAAGTATGATCAGTGGGAAAAGTGAGAGTTTGTCAAGTGAAATTAATGCAAAAACAGTCACTTGATTTATGTTTAGGAACTTTGGGATTTAGGGATTTTATAAGTGATATGGGAGTGGGAGATGGTGATGGGAAATATAGTTTTTAGAGATAGGGATAAATGAAATGACAAGATATATTTAAGCTAAGTGAAATCAAGGATGTAAAGACAGTCCTTGAATGTTTTTGGAATTGGGAATTTATAAATGATATGAAAGGGGGAGGGCTAATAGGGTTTAGTGATAGGGAAAATGGGTACAAGGGACATGATTGTTTTGGGACAGAGGGAATAGGAAAGGACTGTGATAACAGTATGATAGTGATGGGAACACGAATGAATAATGGAGTGGGAGTGTTTAGCACCAATATTCAAATCTCAACACTTCATTTCAAACCCTAAGGGAGTAGATTTTGATATGGATATAGGGTTTGTTTTTCACCAACCAAAACTCTAATGTCTTTGCCTCCAAACAACACCACACATGACTAAAATCACTGAACAAGTGTTGTGAAACATACTTGGAGCAAATGAGTTGAATCGATTTGATTTTTTTATGGATCCGTGATGAATTTGTGTCTTTAAGGCTCTGTGCGCTGCACAGAAGCCCAGTGCGCTGCGCCCCGTGCATGCGTCGTGTCTGTGGAGAAAAGAACTGTGGTAGGAGGTCCAGTGCATCGCGCAACCTGTGTGCACCGCGCTCTTACCCAATGCGCCGCACACACTCTAAACACAGTCTTGGCTTGAAAATTTACAAGTTTTTCCCTCTCTCCACTAAAATTTGAGTTCTATCGACCTCTTGAATGCAAATGGAATTGATAAACATAGAAATATCTATATAAAGTCATGACTTTGATTTTTTCTTTGTAAAGACCCATTTTTTTAATGTTTCAAAATTGCAATTTCTTCACTTTTAATACAACTCTCCTTTTTCAAGTTTCCTTTTTGATTTTTTGGCTTGAAATGATGGTTTCTTGGTTGATTTTTTGCAAGGATGGTGGCATCGGATTTCGGAAAAGGATGAACAGAGGCTACATTTGAAGTAATCCATGACGGAAGAATTTAAAAAAAAACATATTTATTGCAAACTACAAATTTGACGATTTCTTCTTCAAAACATAGTTTTGAAGAAGAAACATCCTTGAGCATTTTTAATGATGAAAATTTTGAAATGAAAACTTATTGAAGACATCCTCATGGCCTACGGGCATTATTTGACATTCTGAAAACCAAACGCTAGACCTTAGTGATTGAAAAGACTCTTTTTTTACCACAGGACTATCTATGACTGTAAATGACTGAAATCAACTCTAATGGATTTTGATAAATTTTGACCAACCCAGCAGGTACAAACATGAGGGAAACTAGTGAAGAGACCCTTCCGTCAGATAATGGCATGCCCCTAACAGAATTCAGATGAATGAGCTGAATGAGACACTTAAAAATGAAATGCAATAAGAGAAATGATCTCTGATGGAGGGATGACAAGACCGACTCTAACAGGTGTAAAGGGGATCATATCTCAGATTTCGAGAAAAGTCATGAACCCTATGACCTCAACCCCTAGGAGGGTGAACAACACCACCTGTAACATGTTAAATTATTGCACATTAAAAATTAAATAATTTATAAGAAAAAATTTTATTTAAAAAACTTTCCAGGTCATTTGAAAATACCCGGTGGAAAAACTATCCCTTCCTCTTCGCTCATACTAGGATGGTTCCCTTCCGAGGAATGAACGTCTCTAACACCAACTATACAAAACATTAAATTTTTTGTAACAAAAGTACATGAAACACAAAATAAGTTTCAAATTAAACATACATCAAACAGTAAATTTTCCTTTATATTTTACTTGGAGGAGAAGTATTCAAGCATGGAATGGATGCCAGAGGCTGAGACATTGTTCTCCGTTGGCCCTCACCAGCAATAGGGCCAACCTCAACTCCTCAATTTGCACCTATGGAGAATAATGTTTTCATATTAAACACATGCCATTTGAAAAAAAAATTCACATGTTCAACATTCAATATAATGTAAAATTTAACGTTTTGACAAGCAATTGATCTAATATGTACATATATCGTGAATAAGATGATCCTCAGAATGGGCTCTATGAAATTGGAGGCGAATGGGAATAGGTATATGGGGCTCCTCTTGTTAGATTTGATGTCTGGATGCACAAGTCATATGAGTGCGTCCACCTGTGCAAAAAAAAATAAAATCACATCAATCAAATTTTCACAACGAAAAATAACTATAATCTGCTTGAAAATATGACATAAATAAACAACCAATGTACCTGATAATCCTCGTCTCATGGAGGGGTCTCTGTAGATCTCGCCTAATGCCATTGTTTCTATAGTATCAAACCAAATTTCTACCGCTCATAAACAAATTAGAAAACAAATTATCATTCGACAGTAATGTCATCAACTAAAAGATCAACCAAGATAGAGTTTGTGAATTTATCTTAGATGGTAAATCAGCTAAAAGGGATATAGATTCACCTGAAATAGAGGTAACTGAAGACATACACTGAAGGTATATACTACAGATTGATGAAGCTAGTTTGAGAAGAATACAGTGCAGATACTTACAAGGTTACAATGCAAATATCGCAAGGGTTGTGATGAATTCTGAAGTCTAATGAAAGGAAGGTAAATCTATGATTTACCGTCCTATAATAAAAGTATTACTTTTTCTTAAATCATTTGTGTCTTGTACACTTTGGTCGTTGACTTGATGAAGGATTAATTAAGAAGAATACATAAGCAAACAAGCTCGCAAACAATTATCAAGAAGATAATTTATAACCCCTCCAGGTTCTCAACATGGTTTCAGAGCTATGGAAAAATATGATTACCTTATGGTTTCATAGGAGTGGGATTCCCTAGGCATTGTCTAATCATTATAAGTTTTGTATTTTTTTTTCGGAATTGGGTGAAAATTTTTGGGTCAAATTTTTCTTCTTCTTCTTCTTTTTTTTTTTTTTTTTTTTTTTTTTTTTTTTTTTTTTCTCAAATATGCTTTGACTATATATATATATACATATTTCACTACTCAAACTTGTGATTCAAACAAATACCTACCTGATTCTAAAAAAATATGCCTGAAAGCTTCTAAAAATTCCTTGGGATGCCTTAGGTACCTTGGCTTGGGAGTCAGCTTCATTCAATGATCCAATTTTCCACCAGTGCTATACCATGGTAAGATGTTTTTAATTTGACTTGATAACTATTAAATGAAATTTATGTATAACATATATTTGGCAAAAGGTAAATCTTAGATGTTTTCAAGTTTTCGTTTGTTTATTAGAATGGGTGGCAATTTTTTTTTTTGAGCGGTAAAATTGAGGTGGTCTTCCACTTGATTTACCACTCCTCCTGCAATGGGAATGGATGAGGATGTGCCATTGTATTTCTTTGCAAAACTTGTATCATTTATCCTTCTCATTCCAAGTGTATTCATACAATAAAACTAAAGTAAAGGTGGGTGCGAAATATCAAAACTTACTAATTTTTATGCATCCCTTACTCACCAAGATGAATTTCTAGAACAAGAAGTGCCCAAAAAAAATTTATCTCCTCTCATCCAAAAATTTAGTGACCAATAAATGAATGAATGAAAATCACATTTCTTCTACAGGCATTTCCATTTGGGATTATTTCCCTTAGTGCTCGAATGACCTATCACATCACTTGTTGGATGATGTGAATCATGGCATCCAAACTAGTAGTGGAGGATCCTTTGATTTGTCAAATAAGGCTTCTACCTCCCAAAATATCTTCCTTCATCTTGACATGACATTTTTCCTATAGCTATCAACTCCCTAAATTATCCTCTAACATCCCAACATGATGTCAGTTTTGAAGCCACCACAATCTCCTTGGATTGCATCCTTTATGACTCCCTCCCATCTCACAAACAAACTATCCTCCCAAAAAATGTTATTCCTCCTCCTTTGTTTGCGACATAATCCGAAAAGCTTTTAAAAATATGCCTGAAAACCTTCTAAAAATTCCTTGGGATGCCTTAGGTACCTTGGCTTGGGAGTCACCTTCATTCAATGATCCAATTTTGCACCAATGCTATATTATGGTAAGATGTTTTTAGTTTCACTTGATAACTATTAAATGAAATTTATGTATAGCATATATTTGAAAAAAGGTAAATCTTAAATGTTTTCAAGTTCTCGTTTGTTTATTAGAATGCGTGGATTTTTTTTTTTTTGGGTAAAATAGAGGTGGTCTACCACTTGATTTACCACTCCTCTTGCAATGGTAATGTATGAGGATGTGCCATTGGATTTCTTTGGAAAACATGTATCATTTATCCTTCTCATTCTGAGAGTATTCATACAATAAAACTAAAGTAAACGTGGGTGCGAAATATAAAAACTTACTAATTTTTATGCATGCCTTGCTCACCATGATGAATTTCCAGAATAAGAAGTGCCCAAAACATATTTATCTCCTCTCATCAAAAAGTTTAGTGACCAATAAATGAATGAATGAAAATCACGTTTCTTCTACAGGAATTTCCATTTTGGATTATTTCCCTTAGTGCTCGGATGACCTATCATATCACTTGTTGGATGATTTTAATCCTGGCATCCAAACTAGTAGTGGAGGATCCTTTCATTTGTAAAATCAAGCTTATACCTACCCAAATGATCTTCCTTCATCTTGACATGACATTTTTCCTATAGGTATCAACTCCCTAAATGATCCTCTATCATCCCAACATGATGTCAGTTTTGAAGCCACCACAATCTCCTTGGATTGCATCCTTTATGACTCCCTCCCATCTCACAAACACTCTATCTTCCCAACAAATGTTTTTCCCCTTCCATTGTTGGTGACATAATCTGAAAATGATCTAAAAATATGCCTGCAAACCTTCTAAAAATTCCTTGGGATGCCTTAGGTACCTTGGCTTGGGAGTCAGCTTCATTCAATGATCCAATTTTGCACCAGTGCTATGTTATGGTAAGATGTTTTTAATTTGGCTTGACAACTATTGAATAAAATTTATGTATAACATGTATTTGAAAAAATGTAAATCTTAAATGTTTTCAAGTTTTCGTTTGTTTATTACAATGGGTGGCAATTTTTTTGGGGGGTAAAATTGAGGTGGTCTTCCACTTGATTTACCACTCCTCTTGCAATGGGAATGTACGAGGATGTGCCATTGGATTTCTTTGCAAAACGTGTATCATTTATCCTTCTCATTCTGAGTGCATTCATACAATATGATCCTCTATCATCCTGACATGATGTCGGTTTTGAAGCCACCACAATATCCTTGGATTGCATCCATTATGACTCCCTCCAATCTCACAAACACTCTATCCTCCCAAAAAAAATTATTCACCCTCCATTTTTGGCGACATAATCTGGGTTTGTCACTATAACAGGAAATCCACATTCCCTCACATCTGATTTCTTTTTGGTGTAGCCATCATCTGAACTACTAGAATGGTTTATTGGGAGTTTCCTTTAGTCAAAACTACTAAATGGATAATTCAACAAATAACAAATGAACCCTCTAGTGTAGTAGTCTTTTGAACCACCTACCTTGGGACTAGAAGAAAGACAAAGCAAATGTCTTAAGAGGAAAATGGAGGATCCCAACATTATCCTAAGAGATATTACACTTAATGACATACAACGTATGGACAACTCCACCATTGTAGGTCAATATTCCAACATAAGATTTTTGATTTATTATCTAAGGAAATGGATGACAAAGAAGTTTCTTTTAGTGCTAGGATACTCTCTATGTTTCCTCATAATTTCCATAAGATTGTATGCCTAGGTCACTTCTCCAAGGGTTAACACGAGAAAAATAGTGCATAAGCAATGGTTTTTTGGGTAGTTAAGACTTATACCTTGAGAGTTGGAGAATCAATTTTACAACCATTCTAAGAATTTATAGGTCATCTGCATCTCGATGCATATGCTAGACTTCCTATTCATCTCTATTTTATAAAAAAAATCAAATATAGGAAATAGTTTGGTATTTTTTTTATAATGTGAACTTCTCAGTTCTAGTGAGCAGATATATGGCCGTGGCCAAAAAGCTGGTGGGTCTAAACCTGGCGTAGGGCATGGGATACTTCATCACCATAAAATGAGAAAACTTAGCCTATTACCAACCACTTGACTATGAAGCTTTTCCATTTGAGAGTACGAAATGTCGGGTATATGAACATTTGGTTGTTAAATCACCAGAATTTCTCTTCCACTTTCCTTTACTATTATCATCAATTGTTTCCACGAACTGCGTCTTCTGATTGGTCAAACCTGAGTCCGGCTGCGAAAGAAAATGTTCTCCATAATATATTTTAAAAAACTCCCATATTTTAAAAGACTCGATTATTATAGCCAGCGGAAATAAAATCCTCTATCTTAAAAGATGAGGATTTTTTTCATAAACAACATTACAGTGCTTCAAAGATTGAGAATGATTGCTAGCCAGTTTCAAAAAATCTCAGTCGAGAAATAGAGTTGATTATTTTCTCTGACGAGAAATTAAAATTTTCACCCAAATTCTAGCCCTCCACCAAAAAGTGCTTCCCAACTTCAGGATTTCACCCCTAACACTTATTGTAATATCAAAAATAAGAGATATTTTAAGCTTACAAAACTGTATTAAAAAGGTACATTACATATCTTCTATTTGAAATAAAACTTGAAGTCTTTGTGAAAATAGTGTTCAAATTTACAAATTCATTTAAAGGTGAAACCGAGGCTAAGCATGTGGAGAATGGAGATGGATTGTGGGGCTCAATAAGATCCCAAGAAAATATCATTTTGGTGGTTGAAGAATACTCATACATTTGTATAGCTTGGTTAGCAGTGTAGGTCAACTAAGGTTAGCTTTATCAGGAAAGAGGTAACTCGAGGAACCCCATGGAGCATGACACCTCTTATGATAAATTTTATTTATTTGCATGTTTATATAATAGAACTCAAGGTATCCTATGTGCCTTGTTTTAATAGAAACACTACCAATTCTTTCTAGTTATTGTCATTTATGTTACTATATCTCATGATATAGATTTTGATAATGATTGATTTCCTAGTAACAAGTTACTTTTAACTATTCTTAAGACTTGATTTAGCTATTGGAAAATATTATTTTCTTCCATAATTTTTATATATTACCAAATATTTGAAAAAAAAAAAAACAAACTAAGAAAAATCGACTTTACTATAAAAATCAAATAAATTAATTAAACACAAATCAAATAAAAAATTTGAATTTATAAATTTAAGAGATTTTTTTACAAAATCTCCACAAACATTTTAGAAAACCTTCAATTGTTGAACTAATTTTATTTTAACTAATGAAAAGAAAATTATTTTAGTGGATCTTTCTATGTAGGTTGGGTACATGGGCTATAGGATTATAAAATCCCCTGCAGCTAGAGCTCGCTCCAAATAAGCCGAACCTTATTGGACAACTCAGAAGAAAATCTCACATGTTATTGATCAAATTGTAGACAAACACAGATAACACTTATGTTGTTTAAATCCTGTAGGAAGATGGTGTGAAGCACATGTGATGTCGCAATCTTGTGCACGTGTTCCACACTAATTCCAATGGATTTTATGAAATATTTTTCCACAATTACTTGCAAAGAAAAGAAGGCATTAATGCGATCTCCACCAATTTCCACAACACTGACTTTGAATTTTCATGTTAGGTCCCTACTTTACTAGTTTAGTCCCTTATTGTTATTAGTGTAGCCCCCTTATTATTATTATTGTACCCTTGTAACCTGAATATTGTTATTATTGTTCCCTTACATTATTATTGTTAGGTCGTCTAGGATTATATTGTGGCCCCATGGACTCCTATATATAGAAGGGGGTTTTGGTTATTTGTATTATCCAAGAATTGTTCGTCTATGTAATTTATTGGGGGTTTCCTCCTCAAAGTGGCTGAGTTGTAAGGAAATGATCTCTCTTTTGTTTTCTATTTCTAGAGCTAGTTTCATAAGATTTGGTATCGAAGCTTTGGATTCTAGGGTTTCCCTGTTCGAAATAGGTCATCGTGGTATTTTCGCTATAAATTATTTTCTACGATGGTTTAGAAGCTGAAATGTTTACAGATCAAAGCCTACATCCTGAGGAACTTCGTAGAAAAATTTCAGATCTTAGTTCGCAATATTTTCGAAGATATGATTTGTGAAAGTTATGGATTTATGTAGGCTCCTGAATGTAACCTAAACAGGTCATCGTGGATTTTTTTCTATAACTTTGTTTCTACGATGGTTCATAAGCTAAAATTTTCACTGATCGAAGCCACAATCTGAAGGAACTTTGTGGAAAAATTTCATATCTTGATTCACAATATTTTCGGAGATAGGGCATGTGGAAGTTAGGGATTTTTCATGCTCCCGAATTTCATCTCAAAGAGGTTACCCTGGGAAAATCGCCATAACTCTCTCTCTGAACATTGGATTAGAATTATATAAAATGTGGCCACAAGTTCATGGACTGTAGTCTCCTATGTATCAATTTCAGAGCCATAGGAGGAAATAGTGACACGTGGGACGTCGTACAAGTTTTCTCTACTGAAACAGTCCATAATTACCATTGTGGGAGATTTGGTATAACCTTGTCTTGAAGAATCAAAATCAGGTTACACCTCTGGAATTTGAAAGAAGATTCAGAGGGCTAATACAGGGCCCAATTTAAGATATTGAAGATCTGAAATCACAGAGATAATTTAGTTTCAATATAGAGCTCCTCAAAAGCAAGAAAAAGGTGTGTATTTTTTTCGATTACATAAGTCTCGTTTGAAAAAATTAGTTTGAATTTATTCCAAAGGAATATTGAAGAATAGATATTAATCTTGGATTCTAAAATTCCCCCTAAAAATAATTCAACACCCATTAAGCCTTCAGAAGGCTCTACTATGACTCATGAAGATCAAGAAATGCAACATGAGATATCAAAATTACAAGAGCTAGTGCACCAAATTTCGCTATCGCAAAGAGCAACAAAAAATGAAATGGAAGTTTTGAAGAAAGGTGTGGAACTAATATGGATGACATGGATGCTAATATCGATGAAAAAATGAAAGAAAACATGGAAAACATGAAGAATTATGTAAAAGTAGACATTGAAGGTTTGGCAAAGTTGATACAAGGAATGTTTCCTAATGGCGAAAAGATAGTAGAGGAAACTCATGGTGAGAAAAAAATAGATGTTAATCATCATTTCATAAACTCTAATGTTGTATGGAAGAACCACCATATTCCAAATATGGATATGAGGAAGTTTGATGGCAAGGAACCCATAACATGGATACTACAGATTGAGCAATATTTTGATCTCAATAATGTGCAAAACACACAAAATGTACGCATCACAAATTTACATTTAGAACAACATACATTTGTATTGTATCGATGGCTTTGGTCCTGTAAAAAATTTGTCACTTAGTAATTTTTTACGGAGGAAATGATAGCACATAATGAGGATACAAAAATCAATACCTTCTTTAGCCAATCGATAAATCTCAGACAAAAGGGTTATGTGGTGGAGCACATTGAGGACTTCCAAAAATTTAATATAAGGGTAAGTCATATTCTAGAGGAACATTGGATTGGTGTATTCGTAGGGACTTTAAAGGATAACATCCAACATTAATTTCTCATTTGGGAACCTAATTCATTGGAAAAGTCATTCAGGTTGGCAAGAAAAAATGAATGTAAAATTATGGTGACAAGGAAGCCTACCACTCACATATATAAAGATGGAAGTGTTGCTACTCCTAGACTTCCATAACCTATAGGGTTGACACCACAAAAATTGGAAGAAAAAAGAGCAAAAGGGCTTTTCTACAGTGGTGATAGCAAATACACTAATAGTCATAACTGTGCTGAGAAGAAATTATTTTACATAGATTGTGAAGCGGAAGAAGAAAATGAACAAGAATCTTCAAAAGAAGAGGATATACACAAGGAACAAACCCTATAAGAGGAAGAAATGAGTCTGACCATATCATGTAATGCATTGGCAGGAATTACCACTCCTCAAACTCTCAATATAGAAGGACATATCAAGAAGAAAAAGCTAATAATGTTGTTTGATTCGGGTAGTACCCATAATTTTATTCATTGCAGGATAGCCAAGGAATTGAATTGTTTCCTATACCCAGCACTAGAATGTCAAGTGATGGTTGCAAATGGAGGAACTATAAATTTCTTTGTAAACTTCCATAATATCAAGCTAACCATGGGGGAATATGTATTTAATACTCCAATGCTTTCCATTCCAATGGGAGGTGTTGATGTTGTACTAGGAGTACAATGGTTACAATATTTGGGGACTATAATTTTCAAGAGGACTATGCTTTTAATTTTCAAGAACTTTTCTATAATTTTTTTTCAAAAGGAAAGGAAGTCGAATTATGGGGTATCATAGGTAATTCAGGAAAGATAATAAGCTCTAATGTAATGAAAAAGTTTTTGAAGAAAGAACAACGAGGCGTAATTGCACAATTATGCTCACTATAAGTTCCAACATCAAAATCATCTATTTCTGAAAATCTCCAAAGAGTCGTGGACAATCATTCCAAGGTGTTTAAAACTCCCAAAGGACTCCCACCTATTCGTGATCATGATCATGCTATTCATTCGATTCCAGGAAGTGCTCCTCCAAACATCAGGCCTTATAAATATCCTTATGCCCCAAAGAGGGAAATTGAATGTATGATTACAAAAATGTTGGAGATTGGTATAATTCAACCTAGTCAAAGTTCTTTCTCTACTCCAATAGTATTGGTGCACAACACGGATGGATCATGGTGCATGTGTCCAGATTACAGGGAGCTCAATAATATCACCATTAAAGATAAATTTCCCATTCCTGTGATTGAAGAATTATTAGATTAATTATATGGAGTAGCTTATTTTACCAAGTTGGATCATCATTCAGGATATCATCAAATATAATTCTTCCAGTGGAGGTTATCGATATTTGAGTGCAAGGAATTAGATATAATTATAAATCAAAATGTACACTAAGATCAATGCATATAGTGCAAGCAATAAAATATTATTAGAAATCACCATCTGCACTGAAACCAATGTATCTAGTGCAAGAAAGCTTCTTCCCTCTCTCTCCCATACAACTACATCTCTCTTTCCCTCCTTCTCTCCACTCTCTCACATCCTCCCTCTTCCTTCCTCTCTCTCCATTTCTCTCCCACCTCTCTATCTCTCTCTCCCTCTTCACCCTCCAACTATATTACTATATCTCTCCCTCTCTCCTTCTCTCCTCCCTTCTCTCAATCTCTCCTTCTTTATCTTTTTAACTCACCCACCCTCTCACTCCCTCGAACTCAATCTCTCTATCACTCCCTATCTCCTTCTTTCTCCCTCCCTATCTCCTCATCTCGTCCTTCCTCTCTCTATCTCTCTCTCTCTATTTGCCCTCCAATTTTCTCTCTTCCCCCATCACACTTTTCCTTTATCTGAATTCCTCTCTCTTGTCCTCCTTTTCTCTCCCTTTCTCTCTGACCTTCCTCTATATTTTCCTCTCTCTCTCTCTCTCTCTCTCTCTCTCTCTCTCTCTCTCTTCCCTGTAATATGCTTTCTACCCCCATTGCTCTCGCTCTCTCTCAAGTCCTCTATCTCGTCCTTCCTATATCTCTCTCTCTCTTTTCTATCCAATCATCTCTCTCTTTCTCTCTTTTCTACCCAATCATCTCTCTCTCTCTCTCTCTCTCTCTCTCTCTCTCTCTCCAATCCTCTTTCTTCTGCCGTCACTCTCTCTCTCTCTCAACATCTACACTAAAATCAATGCAGGAAATCAAATAGGATTAGATATCACCATCTACACTGAAATCAATGCAACTAGTTCAAGAAATTGTCTTCCCTTTCCCCCCCTCTCCAAATCCATCTCTCTTTCCCTCCCTCTCTCCACTCTCTCACATCTTCTCTCTCTTTCTCTCTTCACCCTCCAACTCTCTTACTATATCCCTCCACTATCCTTCTCCCCCCATTCCCTCAATCTCTCCTTATTTTTCTCTCTATCTTACCACCAAACATACACACACACTCTATATTTCTCCCTTTTCACTCCCTCTCTCTCTCGACTTCTCACTCTCTATGCATTTATTCCTCCCTCCCTCTCTCCTCCTCTCTCTCTTCCTTCCTCTCTTTCCCTTCCTCTCCTACCTCCCTCTCTCTTCCCCTATATTTGTCTCTCTCCCTATCTCTTTTCCCTCCAATACTCTCTCTTCCCCCATCACTCTCTTCCTCTCTCTCAAGTCCTCTATCTCGTGATTCCATCTCTCTTTCTCTCTCTCCTTCCCATCCAATCATCTCTCTCTCTCTCTCTCTCTCTCTCACATTTCCCTATAATCATCTATCTTCCCCCATCACTCTCTCTCTCTATCTATAACTATGTTACAATATCCCTTCCTTTCCCCTTCTCTCTCCTTCTTTCCTCCTTCTCTCCATATCTCCTTCTATGTGTCTTTATATCACTCCTAAATATATAAACTCTCTCTCCATATCTCCCTTTTCACTCCCTCTCTCACTCCAATTCTCACTCTCTATGTTTTTCTTATTCCCTCCCTTTATCCCCCTCCAAATACATCTCTCTATCCCTTCCTCTCTCCTCCTCTCTTTCAAGTCCCCTCTCTCGTCCTTCCTCTCTCTCTCTCTCTCTCTCTCTCTCTCTCTCTGTGCCCTCTAATCCTCTCACTATCTCCCTCCCTCTCTCCTTCTCTTTACCCGCTCCATATTTATGTCTCCCTCTGTCTCTCTTACCCTTCTCTAGCTCTCTCACTCCTGTCCCTCTCTCTCTCATCATTCCTCCTCTCCCGTCTCCTTGAGTTTATCCTCATCTCTCCCTTGTCACGCCCCTATCTCTCCACCTCTATCACTTTGTCTTTTTTCTTCCCTCCCATATATATCTAGAGTTAATATTATAGCAAATGTATATTATATTAATGTATATAATAGCAAATGTAATATTGTATTAATATTGTATTTGCTATATTAATGTATATTATTTCAAATGTAATATTGTATTAATCCAAAGTTATTAAATATAATAGTATTATTACGAATACTAGATTTAATAATAATAATATTATTAATATCAGTATTTTAATATTAATGATTTGGCCCATGGTATTTATAATAATTTGTCCAGTTGTATTTCGTGTATAGGCTTCACCTAAATAAAACCTCTTTTTATTTATTTACCATACATCTAGTTTATTTATTTACCATACCTAGACATCTTTACATTTTAAATTTATATTATGTTGATACATAATAATAATAATAATAATAAGGAGGTTTATTTTTAAACAGGTTTATTTAAAAATTAACCAAACATTAACTAAAAAACTTTAATTATTGTTTGAGGATGTGACATCCTTGGATTTATTATTAAAAAAATGTTTAGAGGACGAAAAAAATGTCATTTTTTAACCAACATTATTTTTACTTTTAATTAAATTACTAAACATGAAAAAAATATAATACATTTATATTATAATTTTTCATTGATTTAAGAAATTAAATTTGAATAAAATGGATATTATTTACCCATATTAATTTTATATGTGAATAATTTCTTTTTCAAAAATGAATAAAAATAATATAATTTCATTTTATTTTAGATATAAAAAAAAGTGTCAAAAAATATTTTTAAAAATTTTATTTTATTTTAAATTAGTTGAAATTTAAAAATAAAATTTTAAATTCATATAGTAAAGCATAAGATGAGAAAGGCTAAGAGGAATGATACCATGATTACTATGTCATTATTTAAGGGTAACTCATATTCTAGAGGAACATAGGATTGGTGTATTCATAGGGACTTTAGAGGATAACATCCAACATGAATTTCTCATTTGGGAACCTAATTCATTGGAAAAGTCATTCAGGTTGGCAAGAAAAATTGAATGTAAAATTATGGTGACAAGGAAGCCTAACACTCACATATATAAAGATGGAAGTGTTGCTACTCCTAGACTTCCATAACCTATAGGGTTGACACCACAACAATTGGAAGAAAAAAGAGAAAAAAGACTTTTCTACAGTTGTGATAGCAAATACACTAATAGTCATAACTGTGCTGAGAAGAAATTATTTTACATAGATTGTGAAGAGGAAGAAGAAAATGAACAAGAATCTTCAAAAGAAGAGGATATACACAAGGAGCCAACCCTAGAAGAAGAAGAAATGAGTCCGACCATATCGTGTAATGCATATCGTGTAATGCATTGGCAGGAATTACCACTCCTCAAACTCTCAATATAGAGGAACTTATTGAGAGTTCGGTCTCAGGAAGACGGTCCCAGGAAGTCCAGAGTTTGGTCCCAAGAACACTGAGCTTATTGGGCAGCTGGGAAGAAAATCCCATGTTTTATTCGTTAAATTGTAGACAACCATGGATACCGCTTCAGTTGTTCCAATCTTGAAGGATGATGGTGTGAAGCACACATCTTGTCCCACCCCTATGTATGACTGCCACAGTAATTCCAATGGATTTGCTGAAAGCTTATTCCTCCATTCCTTGCAAAGCAAATAAGGCATCTGTGCAATCTCCACCCATTTCCACGACACTGTGTTTGAATCCTCATTCTTAAACTGCCATATAATAGTCTCGTGCTTCTTATCCACCGGCCCCTCAGCTTGTGCAACTAGAGTGATTAACAGTAGACGGGACTCACAGGTGATTAACAATGGCAGAAGAAGGTTGTAATTCCGCACTATTTCAGGGAATGGTGCGAAAAGCACGGGAATAGGCTTCGGCGCCACACCTAAACCGATACTGAAACACGCGATGCCATCCACTTCGTCCACTCTCCTCCGACAGAGGCCGTAGAATGATCCGTTGCAGTGGACAAGCGGATTGTTTAGATTCATTTTATAATCATCAGGAAAATATCCAGCGATATTCCAATCCTGTTGGGAAGGTTCATAAATTTGCACCGACGAGTTATCCGTGAGGGCGACAACTTTGTATGCAGCGTCAGATTTCTGATTACTTCTCTGATTAACAACAATGCATTCACCGTAGAGTCTTCTGTGTGGCACGGGAATATCAACGAACGTTCATGTATAAGGATTGCAGAGCTTTATTGTGATTCCACTTCTAAAGATAGTGTGGAATCCATCGTTTCTGGTGACCAAGATGAATCCTGCCACAGACTGTACGCGACTGATATACCGATGTTCATGGGCTTCAGGTTGGGCTCGCGGTCTCGAATCGTGTAGGAATGAAAGGGTGAAGTAGGGATTAATCCATGTACGTGTGTAAAAACAGAAACCCATACATGGCATTTCGGGATTCCTATTGCAAACAACCAGCCGTGGCTGCCTTTCGTTGGGAGGGGCTTCAGCCCACTTTCTTAGGAAGTAGTTTGAAGACAGAAACTCATTCCATTCCATATGAAGCCAGAACACCCGAATCTGCTTGTTGCATTTCAATATTTATAAGTGAAAAGGACAAAAGAGAGTTCAATGTTTGCCGAAACAAAGAAAACAAGATTTACTATAGAATCCAGGATAAATTTGATATTTCTTGAACAACCACGTAACAAATTTATAGTGGATTATAGTGGGTGTAACGTAGATTATGATGGTCAGCACTATTAAAAACAAATATGAAACGTGGCTTTATATTATTGTTTATTAAATGAATGTATGTAGTGATAGAGACATTGTTTCGCTTCTCAATAAGAAAATATTATCCCAAAATTATAAATAGTTAAAATTTAGAGTGTAAATGTGAAATAAAAAAACTATAGATAAATGAAACAATATAGAGGGGATACGTAGTTACCATGTTTGAATTCTTAAATAAATTAAATCAGTTTAGATTTATCTATCTAGATTTTATTTTTTTCAATTTTTTTAAATAGTTGATGCAATGCAACTCTAGGTGCAATAAATTATTTGATGTTATATTTTGGCTATTTTTTTTTATATATATTAAATTTATATATATATATATATATATAATTGTTAAAAGAAATTATTTTAATGATGATGATGATGGTTAATGTTCACTGAGACCAAAATTTGGTCAATTGGACCTAAAGAAACTAATTATTTAGTCTGTATTAAAATTGTACTCCTATGCTCAAAGAGCTTGGAGATAAGCATCCCAAGCTCACTATAGTTTTGACATGTTAAAAGGCTAGGAAGGTCGGTATTGAAAAAAAGGTTATGAAACTGAGATCCAAGTAGAAGTGATTTTCATCCTCAATGTTCATATTCTCACAGAGATAACAGATCTTTTCCAACAAGAAGATAATTTTGAATAAAGATTAACAATGACATATATTAAAACATTTGAATTTGTCTCAATATTTTAAAGTTTGGTTCTCTATATAATTTATATAACAATTCAAGTATACAATTTAACCAATAAAGAATTATGTATTGTAACTTGTAATCTAAAAAGTTTTTTCCTCTAGAAAATCTTGATCTCTCTCTACGCATCTTAGATCCATAATTTAAACGGATTTATATACATACTTTACTATATAAAAAATATATATCAATATAAAATACTTGCTAATTACTAGAAAAAATACTTATATCTTTCGGAACAATAAATTATTTAAAATTTTATATTAAATAATTTAAATTAAAATCAACTTCACATAAAATATTAAAAATATAGAATTTTTCAAACAATTATAAGTACCTTACTATTAGTACCTTACTATTGATTAGATACTCATTATTAATAATACTATTAATATATAAAACTATTTTTTTAATATAATGAGTATTAGTATTTTTCTCCATGTCAGTAATATCTCTATTTATTTCTACAATAATATATAAGTATTATAAAAATTAAACTATATTTATTTTTATTATTAACTAATTATTATAATAAAAGTTAAAGCTATAAGATTTTTATTTCAATTATTATATATCATTATCATTATCTTTATCAATTAAATAATACTATATATATATTATTAATATAAGTCCATGTTAATAATAAGGACATGCAATTAGACATTAATATGTTTATTACTAATAGACATGAACAATACTCATTGAACTTACCTCTTATTAATTAATATTAATTATTAATCCTCTTTGCTATTTTCTTTAATATGATGTCATTGTTTTAATAATTAATATTAATGTCATCATTATTAATATTAATTTAAATTTTTATATTTATTAATAAGCCTCAATTAAATTTAGGTTAAGTTATTAATATTTTAATATCATACTTTTTTATTTTTACTATGTTTATTATTTTATGTGAATTAATTAATTAATATTTATTAACTATTGAAATATTTCTAATCCATTTTAACATTTCCATCTAAACGAGCATATTTATTTACTTTTGAAACATACACACATATCTCACTCCCAAAAATATTTTATTGTACCACCAAACATACACAATCTCTCCATCTCTTCCTTGTCACTCACTCTCTCTCTGAACCACTTGTCACACTCTATGTATTTATTGTTCCCTCCCTCTCTCCTCCTATCTCCCTCCCTCTCTCCTCCTCTCTCTTAAGTCACCTATCTTTTCCTTCCTCTCTCTCTTGCCTCCCCCTCTCTTGCCCCATTACTCACACTCTCTCTCTCTACTTCCCCTACAATCCTCTCACTTCCCCCTCACTCTCTTTCTCTCTCTCATCCTTCATTTGTCTCCATTTATTGTCTGCCTCCTTATATCTTCACCTCCCTCTCTCTTTGTATGTGTGTACCTCCCTCCCCCTCTTTTCCATTCAATCATCTCTCTCTCTCTCTCTCTCTCAAATCCTATGTCTTCCCCCATCACTCTATCTCTCTCTCCAACTATGTTACTATATCCCTCCCTCTCTTCTTCTCTCTCCTTCTCTCCATAGTTGTCTCCATCACTCCTTCTATGTCTCTTTACCTCACTCATAAACATATATTCTCTCTATCCATCTCTCCCTTGTCACTCCCTCTCTCTCAACTTCTCACTCTATGTTTTTCTTCTTCTCTCCCTCTCTCCTCCTCTCATCCTTCCTCTCTCTCCCTTTCTCTCCTACCTCTCTCTCTCTTCCCTCTCTCTCTCTCTCTACCCTCCAATCCTCTCTCCTTTTCCATCCCTGTCGCCTTCTCTCTCTCTCGCATCTCCATATTTATGTCTACCTCTCCATGTCTTACCCTTCTCTACCTATATCATTGCTCTTCCTCTCTCTCTCTCTCTCTCCCTCTCTCTCTTCATTCCACCTCTCCCCTCTCTTTTAGTTTATCTCCATCTCTCCTTTGTCACCCCAACTATTTCTCAACCTCCATCATCTGACTTTGTTCTTCCCTCCCACATATATCTACAGTTAATATATCTGTGTGTGTGTGTGTGTGTTATAATATAACAAATTTAATATTGTATTAATATAAAGTTATTAAATTTAATAATATTAATATGAATAATAGATTTAATAATAATATTAATATTTTAATATTAATGTTAGAGTTAATTTTTTTTTTTGGCATGTTATTATTATTAATTTGGTCCATAGGCTTCATATATAATTAGATTTTGATTTCCACTCCTATTTCATATATTCTTATTTATTTATCTTACATTTTTATACCTCTTTTATAAATATTATCTCATGGTGTTTGGCCCGTGGTATTAATAATAATTTTTCCCATGGTATTTGGTCCATAGGATTTACCTCAATAAAACCTCTTTTTTGAGTTTTATTTACCATGGGCTAGTACAAAAAGAGGTTTTATTTATTTACCATACCTCTTGTGTATTTATATTTTTAGTTATTTACTTGAGTGTTCTTAAAACTCTTCCTATTTTAGATTTATATTGTTTAAGTGTAATTTACTCTTTAAATCATAGTTACCAAGACTATTTACCCATTTTTTAATTTTATTGTGCCTAGAGGTGTATTCTACAACATTAACTTGAATCTTAGATCATATATAACGTGATTATTTATATTATATATAATTGTTTAACCTTAATAATATGCTAAGATTAATTATTAAAATATAACTATGTATTATCTCTAAAAATAAATGTAATTACTATTATATATAAATATCATATAAATTCAAAATATAAAGAAGTTTAGATATGATAAATAAATATAAATATAAATAAACGAGAGGTATGGTAAATAAATAGAACCTATTTTTATACTTACTCCAAAGGTATGGTAAATAAATAAAGCCTCTTCTTATATTTACTCTGTAAACCTCTTTATATTTATAAGAACCCATAAAATAGGTTTTATTTAAGTGAATTCTATATGCCAAATACCATGGGATAAATTATTATTAATACGATGGGCTAAATACCATATTTATAAAAGAGGTACGGTAAATAAATAAATCAATATAAAAGCGATATAAAAAGGTATGATAAATATATAAAAAATTAAAACATATCAAATATCCTTATAGACCAACATCTAATTATATACCAAGCCTATGGGCCAAATAACATGGTAAATGAAAGAGGTATGGTACATAAATAAAATGTCTCTTTATATTTACTCCATAAACCTCTTTATATTTACAACTGCTCAAAAAACACATGTTATTTAGTGAAGCCTATGGGTCAAATTATTATTAATACCATGCCAAAAAAAATATTAGCCCTAATATTAATATTAAATTATTATTATTATTATTATTATTATTATTATTATTATTATTATTATTAAATATAATATTCATATTCATATTATTATATTTAATAACTTTGGATTAATACAATATTAAAATTTTTATATTATAATATAAATTAATATATCATGATATATATTAACTATAGATATATATGGATGGGAAGAACCAAGATATAGAGTGATAGAGGTGGGGAGATACAGTGAGAAGGGAGATGTGGGGATATAATCAAGGAGAAGGGAGAGGAGGAATGAAGAGAGAGAGGGGGAGAGGAGTTAGAGAGGTAGAAAAGGGTAAGAGAAGAAGAGGGAGACATAAATATGCATGGGAGAGAGAGTAGGAGAGAGGGAGGGAGATAGTGAGAGGATTTCAGGGCAGAGAGAGAGAGAGAGAGAGAGAGAGGACGAGAGAGGGGACTTCAGAGAGAGGAGGAGAGAGGAAGGGATACAGAGATGGAGTTGTAGGGGATAGAGGGAGGGAAGAAGAAATACATAAAGAGTGAGGAGTGGAGAGAGAGAAGGAGTGACAAGAGAGATATGGAGAGAGAGTTTGTATATTTAGGGGTGAGATAAAGAGACAACGAAGGACATATGAAGACAATGGAGGAAAGAAGGAGATAGAAGGAGAAATTTAGGGATATAGTAACATAGTTTGAGACAAAGAGAGAGAGTAATGGGGGAAGAGAGAGGATTAGTGGGAAGAGAGAGAGAGAGAGAGATGATTGGATGGAAAACAAATATAGAGAGAGCGGGAGGGAGAGATAGGAAGGACGAGATAGAAGACTTGACAGACAGAAAGATAGTGATGGGGGAATAGAGAGGATTGGAGGGAAAAGAGAGAGAGGGAGAGAGACAGAGATGGGGGAAGAGAGAGGAAGGTAGGAGAGGAAGGGAGAGAGAGGAAGGACGAGAGAGAGGAGGGAGATAGGAGAAGAGACATAGGGATAAAGAGATGGAGTTGGAGGGTGAGAGATGGAGGGAAGAAGAAATACATATATAGAGTGAGAAGTCGATAGAGAGAGTGAGTGACAAGGGATAAATAGAGAGTGACTATGTATGCGTGTGGGTGAAATAAAGAGAAAAATAAGAAGAGATGGAGGGAATGGGGGGAGAAGGAGAGAGGGAGGGATATATTAACAGAGTTGGAGGGTGAAGAGCGGGAGAGATAGACGTGGAAGAGAAATGGAGAGAGGGGAAGGAGGAAAGAGAGGATGTGAGAGAGTGGAGACAGGGAGGGAAAGAGAGATGGAGTTGGAAGGGGGAGAGAGGAAAGACGATTTATTGCACTAGATGCATCGATTTCATTGTGGATGGTGATTTCTAATCCTATTTTATTTCTTGAACTATATGCATTGATTTTAGTGTAGATGTTGAGAGAGAGAGAGAGAGAGAGAGAGAGAGAGGAAGGAAAAGGGAGAGGAAGAGAGTGATGGGGGAAGAGAGAAAATTGGAGCGAAGAGAGAGAGAGAGAGAGAGAGAGAGAGAGAGGAAAAGGGACAGGACTTCAGAGAGACGAAGAGAGTGATGGGGGAAGAGAGAAAATTGGAGCGAAGAGAGAGAGAGAGAGAGAGGAAGGATGAGAGGGAAGAGGAGATAGGGGGGGATATATAAGGAGGGATGGAGGAATAGAGAGATGGAGTTGGAGAGGGAGAGAGGGAGGGTAGAAGAAATACACAGGGAGTGAGAAGTGGAGAGATAGGTTAAGTGACAAGGGAGAGATGGAGAGTGTGTGTGTATCTTTTGGGTTGAGATAAAGAGAGGAAGAAGGAGATATGGAGAGAAGGGAGGAGAGAAGGATATAGGGAGGGATATAGTAACAAAGTTGGAGGGTGAAGAGAGAGAGAGAGAGAGAGAGAGAGAGATGTTGGAGATAAATGGAGAGAGAGGAAGGAAGAGGGAGGATGTGTGAGAGTGGAGAGAGGGAAGGAAAGAGTGATGTAGTTCGAGGGGGTAGAGAGGGAAGAATATTTGTTGCACAAGATGAATTGATTTCAGTGTAGATGGTGATTTCTAATGCGTTTTGATTGTTTACACTAGATGCATTGATTTTAGTGTAGATGTTGATTTCTAATTATATTTAATTTCTTGCACTAGATGCATTGATCGCAATGTAGATGATTTCTAATCCTATATGATTGCTTGCACTAAATGCATCGATTTCAATGTAGACAATGATTTCTTATCATGTTTGATTGCTTTCACTAGATGCATTGATTTTAGTGTAGATGTTGATTTTTAATTATATTTGAGTGCTTGCACTAGATGCATTGATTTCAATGTAGATGATTTATAATCATATTTGATTTCTTGCAGTAAATGCAATTGTTTTAGTGTAGATGGTGATCGCTAATCCTATTTGATTTCTTGCACTAGATGCATTGATTTCAGTGGAGATGTTAGTTTCTAATCTTATTTTATTACTTGCACTAGATACATTGATTTCAATGTACATGTTGGTTTCTAATATTATTTTCTTACTTGCATTATATACATTGATTTCAATGTAGATGTTGATTTGTAGTCCTATTTGATTACCTACATTAGATCCATTGATTTCAGTATAGATGTTGCCTTTTAATATTATTTGGTTGTTTGCATTAGATGCATTGATTTCACTGTAGACGTTGATTTATTATTTGATGTAATTGGACTTGCATTGATGGTACATTAATTTTAAAGTGTCTGGATTAACGTTGTGCATTTATTTCAGTGTAAGCACACAAAATTATTGATAATGTACAATGATTTTTCTGCTATATTAATTCAACCTATTATTATTGAAGGGAAAAAGAGAGAACGTATGATGTTTAGTACAATAGTTCGAGCTAAATATTTAAATTTTTTATGATTTCAATTGTCATTTTAATATAATCCTTATGAGAATATGATAAAAATAACAAGGGTGAAAATAAGAACAGTAGAAGAAAATCATTTGAGATTGATCACAATGAAGACTATTTGTAATTGATTCCATTTTTATTATTCAAATTTTCTACCATTCAACACTATTACATTGTCGCTTTGCATTGAAAATTTTTATTTCACCAATTTTCATCATTAAAGGTATTAACAATATTTATCATCTTAACAAACTGAGATAACTAAGAAAAATTTAAAATTAAAATGACCATAAATATCACACATATTTAGCATATATAAATATCCTCGTGTTTTGCGCTCAAAAAAGAGGTTTACACCTAGAGAAATTTGATGTCTAGACGCTTCATAGATACAAAATTATGATGGATTTAGACTGGTTTTTGAATTCTTTCTTTTACAGTTTTATCAACTTTCCATGTTTTTCTTAACTTTCCATTTTTTCTATCTTATAAAGAAAGATAATATCAAAAATAAAAACATTTCCATATATAATAACGTTCCCATTCGTTTTTTCTTTTAATGTTCATATTTAATTCCTTATTTCATTGTTTTATCGACTTTCCTTTCTTTTAAAGAAAAAACAAATTCAAAATACTTTTTTTTTTCCAAATATATAAGGACCTTCAGATTCCTTTCCTTCCACTGCACATGATGCACAAGGTTCCGGCTAGCGTCTTGCAAGCGATCCTCTTACCCATTCCGTTCATACACTACTATAAACTAGAATCGTTCGATTGACCTCCTGTTTTGCGAAATTTTTCAAATTTCATCGAACTAATCGAAACCGTTAGATTAAATAAAAATAATGTTTTGTGAATCGTTTCGAAACCGTTTGATTAAATTAATGTTTTGTGAATCGTTTCGAATTTCATCGAACTACAAATAGAAATCGTTCGATTAATGTCCTGTTTTGCAAATCGTTTCGAATTTCGTTGAATTGCTCCGTGTACGAATTGAACTGATGTTTTCGAATATAATATTGCATATTATTTATTATTATTAATGAGATGGTTTTTCTAAGAAACATAAATTTTCCACTAGTTTTGGGGTTTACCATTATTAATAAAAATATTATGTCATAAGATATAGAAGGATAGTTATTGCACCATTAATATTTGACCATTTTTATAAAAAAGTAAAGAAAAAAATTGTAAAAATTAAATTTAAGGAACATGACTTTTTGTAACATAAGAATACATGGATATTTAAATACCACCATTTTTTGGTAATAGACATTCCATGATTTTATAATGGACACCTCTAAAATTCCATGAATGATTTACCTTTACTGTAAATCATGAATTATTTAGGTTGAAAAAAAAAATTATGAAACCATTATGTTAGAAGTTAACCATAAAATCTATGATTTCCTATGGTAATTGTAATTTAGTTATTCATCCTTGATGTTTGTAGTGATTGGAATTCCTTTTATGATTAATAGGCTGGTAATGTACAATAATAACCCTCATGTTGTGTTTGATGTTTGTAAACCCTTTTCCCAAGGTTTTCAATTTTGCGGGAGGGTTTGTTGATTACTAGGATGTGTTCTCCATGTACATATTGAATATATTGATGTTGGTAGGTTTCTACAATGCCTTAAGGTTACTTTTTTCTAGATCCATGTCCCCACTTTCCTTATCTTCATAGATATCATTGTCCATTTGAATTTGTCATCTTAATAAGTTTCTTTTGATTCCATTATTTTCCTACATTTGGGCTTATCATGCCATCTTGGAGAAGGCGAGGCGGCATTTGTTATTGTGGTTGTGGAACAAGAATTATTGGCAGGGAATTCTCCCATTGTTCCATAGTATAGTATCTCCATGTAGCTATATTGCTCCTCCTAATCCTAGTTTCATATTCATCTAATAAAATTAATTTCTTCTTTGGTTATCTTGGGCGTGAGAAAACTAAATGGTTTTAGTCAAGAATTGGCCACAAACTTCATAGAATAATTTGGTGTTATTGTCCACGCACAATTCTTGGTAGTAAATGTGTATAGGAGGAATATCTAATTTAATTTTCCTTTTCAAAGGAATTCATTTGCATCAAAAAATGTTTCTATTAATAAGGTTGACATATAGTAGTAGGATATCTAATTTACTAGGGATTACTTTACTTCCAAAATGATTTTCAACATTTTTTCTAACAAAATATTTTGACCAAGTAAATATACTATCACTTGAAAGTATTTCTAACACCTAGAGAAACCATTCAATTTTTAAAGTTAATGATTTTTTGGACGTTCGCACATGGTTCTCGTAGATGTGATGTGCGGTCTTGATATGTTTCTTGTTCCTTGAACAAATAAATATACACCCATCAACCCCTCATCATCTTGAACAATATATGGTGGGTTTCCAACAAATTATGTAAAATTTTTGTGTTTGGTTTAATTTCACACCGCTTGAGATGATACATCTTGTTGAAAGCATTAACATTCAGAAAGACTACCAATTCACATTTGTTGTGGAAAATGGCATCCTACTATAGCTTGACCTACATAATGACCCACCTCATAATGTCATCATATGGAATCATCAACAATCTTTTGGTGATCTCATACATCTAGAACTTCATAATACTACGCATTACAATGTACTCCTCATCTTGTGGGTCGAACTAAGAGTTGGTGTGTATGTGAAAGATTCCCCTATTCAGGTTGTATGTATCTCCCATCAAAATATTGAGTATCCTTGTGGAAAAATTCACTCATAGGAGGGTCCAACATGATGAGCTGAACAATATTAATCTTTTGTCACTTTCCATTGGGCTTCTTAAATTCTAGTTCTTTTTTATATATTAAATACTCACATGGAGTGAGAACAGATTCACAGTATGTTTCATTTTCATAATTCAAATTTAATTCGAATTTAATTTCTTACTTTGAACGTAATCAAACGAGATATTGGTGAGTATTTGAGCTATGGGCATAAACCCTATTCTAAGAGAGAATATGAAGATGAGGGATAATAAGATCACACAACCCAAAGTGAATGAAGGGGGGCTTAAAATTTAACTTTATAATCGTGCATGAAAATATGACATCGAAGTGAAGTATTTAAGGGAATCCATAGGAGAAATAATGAAAACAAGAAGAAGTTGGGGAAATTGAGGTATGTTGTTAAAATGACACAAGCTAGTCAATAATACCACCAAAGTAAAACATCCCACATAAATATGTCTCAATTTTAGGTACTTTATGCAAGGATCATTGAATGCACTGAAGGGATCCTACTATTAATGTAATGATGCCATGCCAATAGAAATTATAGGTAATGGTGGCATGTCGAATAAAAAGAAGTCAAAATTACTCATAGAAAAGGCAATATTTTCCCTTTAGGAAAGAGTTTAAAGAAAATTTCCTTTAATAACATGATCAATTCTATACTAATATAGAGATGAATTTAAAATAATAGTAAGCATTTATAATGGAAATATTTTTGTTTAAACCCCCCCCCCCTATAGTGTCAAAATTGAAAAGTAAAAAAAGTAAGCACATAGGAAAAAATTCACAACACTTTCTCCTCACTTCTGATGTTCGATACAGAGTAGTATGAGGAAGGTGAGGGGATGACATCATGCATTTGTAGTGGCGAGGATGAGTTTTTTCAATGGATTTGAAATATCCAGATAAGTGTTAAATTCAATAGACAATGCAAGCTTTGTCAGTGCATTTTAGGCTACATTGTGGGATATGATGGAAATGATGTTGAATGTGTTAGGGTCCTATATTTCATAGGATCTCAAGGTGACTTAGTTTATTATATTTGTAAAATTTATTTTGTAAAATGATTTCCAATATGCAAATAATTTTCAAAATAAAAAAAGGGAGATAACATAAAAAATCATAAGAAGAAATATGTTATAAATAAAAAATATAGGATGTGAACCCCTTCAAATTGAAGAAAAACAATAAAATCCTGAAAGTGTTTCACCTCCAAATCCCACTACTCTTAGTTTATCTTATTTATAAAATTTAATTGTGCAGCTCGTTTCAAGTGCCACAATAGTTCAATAAAATTTAATCATATATTTTAAGCATGATTGAATTAGGTTTAAATTGCTTGTTAATAGGTAGTAGAAGTAATTTCTAAAACTGCTTAATCTTGACAGATTAATTAGTTAGATAGAAAATAAAAATTGGTTAAATAGTTTAATATGAACCAAGGGAGATGTTGTAACATCATTTCTTTTTGATAAGTTAGAATAAGTAGTTGAATAAGTTCAAAATGATAAAGTAGGATATGGATGTAAAAGAATGAAAAAATTTAAAATGTTAGGAATATTATTATTTTTGTATGCATCAATGTCAATAAAATGTTAAGTGTTAGATGATATAAATAAAGAAGGAAAACTAAAATGTTAGGGAAGAAAGAAAGAAAAATAAAAGCTTCATTTTGTTTTTAAATATTTGATTGGCTAGTCTAAATGCGCCTATGAAAAAAGTTATTTTTATGGTTTAAATCCTCATTATTAACTTATATCTTAAAGTTTTAAACCATATCATTATATCCCTGCCATACTTTCAATTCTTTCATTTCCCTTTATTTTACATTTCATTCCCCACTCATATATTTCCATATATTTCATTACAAATCCCTTCATATCTCTCGACACATTATTTAACAAAGTCTCGGCCCCACTACTTCCACATCATCACATTACTATCCCTTTTCTTTTCATTTTCCTTTAAAAATATTCGACCTTACCTTTTCTGCCTCTTCCACTCTATATTGCTACTTTACCTTTTTTCACCACTATATCATTTTTTAATCTCTTCTTCTGATATCCCTGATTGCGATTAGAGTGGGCCATTCCTCCCTGACACGTAACTTTTCTTCCCCACCATCCATTGTAGATCTCATATTATAACCTTTCGCATCACAATAAAACCTTAAAACCTGCGATTTCCAATTTACAATATATCACATCGCACATTTGTTAACTTACCTTTGAAGCAGCCACAATGTATTTGGTCTAACTTGTGATGTTGTTGGCCACACCACAGCAGCTCCACCCCCCTCTTCAAGGCACTTGAATCATAAACCTTACCTTATTGCAAAAGCTTCTCTACTTTCAATTACGATGTAGGTGGGTGCCTCTCCCCGCACTTCCCAAGTTTTACAAGTTTACCTCTGCACTTATAACTAAAAATTAAGATTTGTGATCTGCGGGTTGTGGTTGGGTCCCACCTTACCTGGAATGTCACTTTTCCCTCCCTGCGCTTTGCATATTTTAGAGTTTACCTCCATTCTTATAACTAAACCTTAAGAGTTGCAATCTATGGGTTGCACTCCAGTCCCACCTTCCCTCCATGTCACCTCTGACTTTGCATCGTATTGCTAATGACATTCTTCATAGCTTAAACTGTAAATATTACAAAGTGCATGAATGCAATACGACTTTAGAACTAAAATCTGAACATTTTCATGTCCGGGTATATGAGTTTTTATATTGTTTTATTTAGAAAAAGGTTTAATCACGGAAAAAAGGATTCAGGTGGTAAAAAGATAGAAAGGTTGAGTCGGGAAGCAAAGGGCATTCAACACCCCGTTCATATAACATACTTTTCCATCACAACATTCAGTCTACCATCACATCAATAAAATGTGTTCGACGTCCTAATTGTCCTACTACATCAAGACATTCTTTTCACAACACATTCCACCGAAGGTATAATTTTGTAATAGTTAGAGTTTTAAGTTCAAGTCTGTTAGAGACTGTATTAATGTAATTTTTTGTATAAATACTTCAGTTTTGGAAGTATAAAATGTCAGTTGATTGAGATAAGAATCATTACTGTATTTTGGAGTACTCTAAGTTTTTTCAAAGAATTGGAGCATCAATAATAATCAAACCATTCACAAGATTCTTGTGGATTAAATACAGGTGATTTTTTCTTATGTTCTTATGTTTCATTGTCATCTCTAATTGTAATCATCCGAATTATAATTATAAAGCGAAAATAATGATGAATAGGATTTACTTTTGAGTACCTTATTCTTGCTTCGCTTACAATAATAATGTTTTCAATTGAAAGCCAAAATAAATAACTCTTAATTTCTCTTTAGTTCTGTTGAATCTTTTCATATTTCTGTCATAAATCCATTTACAAATATGAAAGATCGAGTAAATATTCCTAGCTTGCCCTGTGTTTACTCTATGAAAATTTGATGCAACTATCTAGTTATATTTTGACTCCATTCCTCAATAGACAATAATCAATTGAATACAATAAATTTTCCAAAATCCCAAACAAAAATCAAAACCCGAAGTACTATCATAACTAGCCTTAAAATTATTCAAATAAAGTTAAACCTTATAGAGAGAGCTCTCTCTGAAACTAGCATGGCTAGATCCCAGTTTCCAAAGTTGGTTTTATGTTGGCCTATGTGATTAGTTCTCACAATCTCTAGAAAATTATAGAACACTAACATAGTGGCGACCATACTAGGGACAAAATTGAAATGAATCATAAATTTTTTTAAATGCAATCTCTAGTTAAATAGTCACTATATTAATATTTCATACATATTGCTATCTTTTTTATTTTTTGTAAATATAGTGTGCAATTTAAAGTTCAAAGGATTGGTGTGATATCACATTTTATAGTGTTTGTTTTTATTTTCAAAATTGGCTTCTAAGGGATCTTATACAATATCCCATCCTGATCCCAAACCTCTTGAAATAGTGGATGACCCTCAAAGGATTGGAAAAAGAGTTAAGGATACTTCACAAAAATCAGTCAAACAAATTAGTTCATCAGAAATTCAGGGAAGTAATAATCCTCTCTCTTGAGCACAATCCCTCCCTAATAAGCTCGAAACATTACACAAAATCAAATTTGACTTAAAGTTTGAACAAAGCATGTTTAGAAGAAAATCCCTAAATTGGGTAGATACATTAGACATTGACCAATATATTATGCATCCAAATTCACCTAAAATTTTTCCTTCTTTGACAAAATCTGATCAATAAATTGTCCAAGATTTTGAGATCCTCGAAGATTTGGTATCAGACTTCACTTCAGTAGTTACATATGCTTATCTCCAACAATCAGTAGAATTGTCTGTATTAAACATTGTTGCTTCATTTATTGCATACCAAACAGTTCAAAAAAGATCTGTGAGTACAACCACTTCTGAGAATTCTATTATCTATCCTCTCATAAAAACTCAAAGGCCTTCATCTCCATCACCTCATCCATCCTCTCCTTCAAATATAGTTAATCCCTTTCCATCTCCTCCACCACCTATTCAAACAATGCTAAATCTTATAGAGAGATCCCTCCATGAATTTGGCATGGCTAGATCCCAGTTTCAAAAGTTGGTTTGATGTTGGCCTATATTAGTTTTCATAATTTCTAGTAAATTAAATAATGCATCGACTAGATTCCATCCTTAAATATATTGGAAACAATATTCAATAGCGATTTGGTGAAAATTTTGAGTGGTGATGATTAGAACCATATAAATGTTAAAAATATGCAAATGTGGTCAAATTCCACTTTTTATAGCTCACATGATGGAGATAATGATTGGGTTTAATTCCTCTTTTCACGAGGACCAAAATCAACCTAAATATCACCTCATTTGGATAAGAAGAAGTTGGGTTTTGAATTTATAAACCCACTCATGTACATTGGATTAGGTCCGCCCTATACACATGTTCATATTAAATCATGTCAAACCTAAAGTAAAGTGGACCCATTGGAAGGACATAAATCTAAGTCATCTCTACCTATTTTTCACACAGTGTTGAGACACTCTTCTCTCTTAGTTTTTGGCTTGCACCGATCTCAGGCTCATCAACAAAGATATAGGTTCTATCTTAGGTGTTATTGAAAGGTCTGAGGCTCACTTCTTTGATTTATGGTTTTAGGCCGCAGTCGTAGGAACAGATCAAAATATTTCGACCCTAGGCGTACCCACGCATGAGGCTCATGAGTGCAACTAGATCCTTCCAGTCGAATACATAACTCATTGTGCATGCCACCACGATGTTAGGGTTTTTGTAGCCTTCTTTCGACCCCCCATTGCACGCTTTCTAGGCTAAAGGGAGAAACTGAGACCCTATAGTTACATGAATGAATCTTCTTCCATGTGATTGGGGACTAAAAGATGATGTTTCAATATTTTGAAGACTCTTCTCATTGACCACAGGGTTCAAAAATTTACTTCAGTCAGTGACTTCAGGGTTTAGAGTGTATACATTGTTAGGTTCATTTCATGGATGATGTAGCTATTTTTTTGTTTAGTTATATAAATGAATAAATAGACCATTGTAATCTCTTTTGTTGAATATTTTGATGACAATCTTAGAAGAAGAATTTGCAAGGGTTTCCCCATAGTGGGTTTTTCCCTAGTCTCCAACCAATCTTGGCGTGTCTATGTGTGCATGATTTCCTTCTATTGTTCCTTTATGTTCCACTGCATTGATGATGATGATATTCTTATTTCTACATAGTTGCATATGTTTATGAATAATGATGATGATATTTTTATTTCTGATATTTTATGATGTTATGGGGTGAACTTAATCTATTAATGAATAAGAGAAAAGAAAAGAACAATATGTCCCTATGAAAAAATAAGATGGTATCGAACATGGCTTGAAGAAAATTCATGGATATCAACCCCATGGAGACACTTTTGATGGAAGCTAGAAGAGGATGGAGGAGACCTAAAAGAATTCTATGGTTCGAAGATATCCTTAGGCTATTCCTGTGTTAAGGTTTGATGGATATTATGAAGTTAGGTTTTGAGCGATATCTTGGTTTATGACAAGCTTGGGATATGAAATCTTCAAGCACTTGTGAAATATTTGATGAATCCCTAGATGGGATATCCTTTAATAAGGTTGGTTGTTGATCAATTTTATTTAAGGAAATATTTTTATGTGGACAATGGATAATGATGGCTCTTGAAGGTTTGATAAAGAAGGATAGGATGACCTCTCATTGAAGATAAGTATTTCTAAACTCATGATGCTTCTCTATGTATTTAATTTTGTTTACAGTTATATATACGATTATTTTTTTTACTATTGTTCACGCTTCCTACCTATATATATGAGTATTTGGTTGCTCTTAAGTTATTGATGAGATATGGAAAAAGGATCATTCTTGAGGATCATGGCTAGTGAAAGAAGATAATATCTAGCATCGAAAAAGAGTCTCCTGATGAATAATGGGACAAGAAAAACAAGATGCCTATGAGAAGTTGCATAGGTATTTGAATATCTAACACCCTCGTCCCACGCTTACCAAAGTAACTGACCAATTGGGTTAAACATGCGATGCAATGCTACTATGATCTAATTCAACCTCTTAGGTGACCTTAAGGAAGTGGAATAGATAAACACAGATCACACAAACCTTCCATATCATTGAAAAAATTCACAGGGGCCATCCCAACCACTCGGGTAACCATCCCGTGGGTCCCACTTTGTTTTTATACCATTAAACCCCTGGATTCCCCCTTGATATGGACAAGCGTGTGTTTGGGAGGCTCTGGATGCTCCCACAGCATGGGTATGCATGTGTACTAGCACATTTTTCCACAGATATGTGCTAACTTCCCCGGTAGCTGAGCTAATTTTTCATGCCTAGAGCCCAGGTCACTGATCTAGAACTCAATGATAGGTTTAAAAATGAATTTACACAACAAACCAATGATACATTTGCAAAAACATTGACAAGTCTAGACTAGACCACTACTAGTTTGTGAGCCCGGGTATTGCACCAAGAGTGGTGCAACTCCCAGAGGCAACTCTACTTTACTTTATAAACCCAGGGTTCATACAAAATTCGAGGTGAAAGTTTTATATACATAGCAGATGCATTCTACTCATGTCATCCTCTTATGTGTCCTATGAAAGGGTGTCACTGCTAGGGTTTATGGGTGAAGTCTCACACTTCTGAATTAGAACTAGAACTACAAGTGACTCAAAACCATTATTTTATTAACCATAAAAGGACTATTGTAAATAAAGAAAATACATCTAGCTATTTTGCAAGGAAACAAATATGAAATTTAAACTATGGAAATAAATAGAAGCAAACTAGGCATCTTCATGTAGGAAATGGATAAATTTAAATTATAGAAAGAAGGCTAATCTACTCACACATTTCTGGGAAAAATGGCTAAACACACTCTTTATAAATCATGATTTAACTATCATTATTTTAATATAGCATCTATTCATGACCTAATTATGCTTGTAAATGCATTGTTTCATAGTAAGGAGGAGAAGGCACTAAGGTGGCTTATGAAGGTTTTGAACTCATGGATGTAGGGCTGAAGGTGTCTTGATGGTTATGGCAGGTATAGATTACGTCGGTGATTGTTTTTGGGCTTACGGACAATCCCATTGGTGTTGTTATAGGGTCTGCTATAGGTTTCCTTAAATATATTAGAAACAATATTCAATAGTGATTTGGTGAAAATTTTGAGTGGTGATGATTAGAACTATATAAATGTCAAAAATATGCAACTGTGGTCAAATTCCACCTTTTATAGCTCACATGATGGAGATAATGATTGGGTTTAATTCCTCTTTTCACGAGGACCAAAATCAACCTAAATATCACCTCATTTGGATAAGAAGAAGTTGGGTTTTGAATTTATAAACCCACTCATGTACATTGGATTAGGTCCGCCCTATACACATGTTCATATTAAATCATGTAAAACCTAAAGTAAAGTGGACCCATTGGAAGGACATAAATCTAAGTCATCTCTACCTATTTTTCACACAGTGTTGAGACACTCTTCTCTCTTAGTTTTTGGCTTGCACCGATCTCAGGCTCATCAACAAAGATATAGGTTCTCTCTTAGGTGTTATTGAAAGGTCTGAGGCTCACTTCTCTGATTTATGGTTTTAGGCCGCAGTCGCAGGAACAGATCAAAATATTTCGACCCTTGTCATACCCACGCATGAGGCTCATGAGTGCAACTGGATCCTTCCAGTCAAATAGATAACTCATTGTGCATGCCACCACGATGTTAGGGTTTTTGTAACCTTCTTTCGACCCCTCATTGCACGCTTTCCAGGATAAAGGGAGAAACTGAGAACCTATAGTTGCATGGATGAATCTTCTTCCATGCGATTGGGGACTAAAAGATGATGTTTCAATATTTTGAAGACTCTTCTCAGTGACCACAGGGTTCAAAAATTTACTTCAGTCAGTGACTTCAGGGTTTAGAGTGTATACATTGATAGGTTCATTTTATGGATGATGTATCTATTTTGTTGCTTAGTTATATAGATGAATAAATCGACCATTGTAATCTCTTTTGTTGAATATTTTGATGACAATCTTAGAAGAAGAATTTGCAAGGGTTTTCCCCAATGTGAGTTTTTCCCTGGTCTCCAACCAATCTTGGTGTGTCTATGTGTGCATGATTTTCTTCTATTGTTCCTTTCTGTTCCACGACATTGATGATGATTATATTCTTATTTCTACATAGTTGCATATTTTTATGAATAATGATGATGATATTTTTATTTCTGATATTTTATGCTGTTATGGGGTAAAATTAATCTATTAATGAAGAAGAGAAAAGAAAATAACAATATGTACCTATGAAAAAATAAGATGGTATCGAACATGGGCTGAAGAAAAGTCATGGATATCAACCCCATGGAGACACTTTTGATGGAATCTAGAAGAGGATGGAGGAGACCTAAAATAATTCTATGGTTCGAAGATAACCTTAGGCTATTCCTGTGTTAGGGTTTGATGGATATTATGAAGTTAGGGTTTGAGAGATATCTTGGTTTATGACAAGATTGAGATATGAAATCTTCAAGCACTTGTGACATATTTGATGAGTCCCTAGATGGGATATCCTTTAATAAGGTTGGTTGTTGATAAATTTTATTGAAGGAAATATTTTTATGTGGACAATGGATAATGATGGTTCTTGAAGGTTTGATAAAGAGGGGTAGGATGACCTCTCATTGAAGATAAGTACATCTAAACTCATGATGCTTCTCTATGCATTCAATTTTGTTTATAGTTATATATATGATTATTTTTTTTACTATTGTTCACGCTTCCTACCTATATATATGATTATTTGGTTGCTCTTAAGTTATTGATGAGATATGGAAAATGGATCATTCTTGAGGATCATGGATAGTGCAAGAATATAATATCTAGCATCGGAAAAGAGTCTCTTGATGAATAATGGGACAAGAAAAACAAGATGCCTATGAGAAGTTGCATAGGTATTTGAATATCTAACACCCTCATCCCATGCTTACCAAAGTAACTGAACAATTGGGTTAAACATGTGATGAGATGCTACTATGATCTAATTCAACCTCTTAGGTGACCTTAAGGAAGTGGAATAGATAAACACAGATCACACAAACCTTCCATATCATTGAAAAAATTCACAGGGGCCATCCCAACCACTCGGGTAACCATCTCGTGGGTCCCACTTTATTTTTATACCATTAAACCCTTGGATTCCCCCTTGATATGGACAAGCATGTGTTTGGGAGGCTTTGGATGCTCCCACAACATGGGTATGCATGCGTACTAGCACATTTTTCCACAGATATGTGCTAACTTCCCCGGTAGCTGAGCTAATTTTTCATGCCTAGAGCCCAGGTCACTGATCTAGAACTCAATGATAGGTTTAAAAATGAATTTACACAACAAACCAATGATACATTTGCAAAAACATTGACAAGTCTAGACTGGACCCCTACTAGTATGTGAGCCCCGGTATTGCACCAAGAGTGCTGCAACTCCTAGAGGAAACTCTACTTTACTTTATCAACCCAGGGTTCTTACAAACTTGGAGGTGAATGTTTTATATACATAGCGGATGCATTCTACTCATGCCCTCCTCTTCTGTGTCCTACGAAAGGGTGTTACTGCTAGGGTTTATGGGTGAAGTCTCACACTTCTGAATTAGAACTAGAACTACAAGTGACTCAAAACCATTATTTTATTAACCATAAAAGGACTATTGTAAATCAAGAAAATACATCTAGCTATTCTGCAAGGAAACAAATATGAAATTTAAACTATGGAAATAAATAGAAGCAAACTAGGCATCTTCATGTAGGAAATGGATAAATTTAAATTACAGAAAGAGGGCTAATCTACTCACACATTTCTGGGAAAAATGTCTAAACACACTCTTTATAAATCATGATTTAATTATCGTTATTTTAATATAACATCTATTCATGACCTAATTATGCTTGTGAATGCATTGTTTCATAGTAAGGAGGAGAAGGCACTAAGGTGGATTATGAAGGTTTTGAACTCATGGATGTAGGGCTGAAGGTGTCTTGATGGTTATGGTAGTTCTAGATTATGTTGGTGATTTTTCTTGGGCTTACGGACAATCCCATTGGTGTTGTTATAGGATCGGCTATAGGAAAGTCCTGAATTGCTACAAGAAACAGTTTGAGGGAAATCTGAGGCAAAAAATGATTAAGAAAAGTGTAGGGGAAGTGGAATTTAGTTGTACTTTGATAAATGGAAGGTGGCCAACCCCTTGGCCAATCTTATAACCTCTTGAGAAGCACAGATTGCACCTCTTGGGTTCCTAATGCTATGAAGGTGAAAATTTCAAAAATAGGGCTGAAGGCATTTTAATGGAAAGACCACTGATGATGGGTGAGAAATGAAGCTAGGGGTGATGGTGAAGTCCTCCTTTGCTAGGAATTAGTTTGAAGATAGAAATTCATTGCATTTCTTGCAGATGAGCCAATAATGGTATACAAACTCCTATGGCATACGAGTTAATATCTATCTTTGAATATTAGACGATTCGGTCAACCATGAACCCACAACACCCTCATTTGTTGGTTGCATTTCCATATTTATAACTAAAAAATATTTATGATACCATGCACTATAAATTTAATATTTCTTCAACAGCCACGTAAAAAAATTATAGGGGGTGTAACGTAGGTTAGGATCGTTAGCATTATTAAAAAAAAATATGAAATTTCGCCTTTATATTATTATTTACCAAATCAATGAATCTTGTCATACATACATTCCTTGTGCTTCTCAATAAGAAAATAATAGGTAAAAATTAAAATGTATAATGAAAAAATGAAATAAAATAATTATAAATAAGTAAAACAATTGATGGTCCTCTAAATTAGACATATATTAAGGCTCATCTACCTCTCTTATGCACATAAAACGATATGTTAAATTTTTCCTTCTACACTTAATAACGTTTTCTTATGCTTTAACATTCTCTTAGGAAGGTTTAAAGGTAATTGCATATTTTTTGCTTAAAATTGGTTATTTTTTTAGAATATTATGAGAATATTTGGCATATTATGTAGACTTGGAGAAGGAGATAATGTACGGAGTTTCTCCTTGCCACTGGAAGATCAATATTGGAGAATAAATGAGCACAATGTTAGGAAATCGTGGAGAAACGTTGGATATATTCAAGGTGGTTTTCCACCATCCTTAACTATCAAAGGCAAGCAAGCAGCTCCAAGAGCAGTGCACTCAATCTTTGTTGACTTGGAGTCAAGTGGACTCAATCACCCCAAGGATTCTCTCCAGCAATTCGAGTTCCAGAGGTAACCAAGAAAATCAAAGAGGAGAGAACTCAATCTATGTTTACTTGGAGTCTCCTACAATTCGAATTCTAGAGGCAAACAAGAAACGCAAGACGAAGTTCACTCAAGCCATACTTTAATTGGAGTCAAGTCGACTTAACTCATCGATGCTTAGTTTTTCTTTCAGTATGTTTTTGTAATTTCCCATTTTCTTGTGAGTAATAAAATAGAGGGATAAACCAAAAAAATTGTGGATCAAGGCTCCCTTCTCATCTCTCTCAATAGAGCTCAAGGAGGGCGAACCTTCCCACAGACCAAAAAACTTATTTCTATTCATTGTTTTATCACACTTTATTTCCCTTTTTCTCATGCATGAATCTGCAGGTTTGTTTGCAGGAATAGGCATAAAAATCTCCAGAGATATTATTAAGTCATTCCTCTCCATTTTAATATCCCCATCCATCTCTGTATTCGCTTACAAAACCCTCTGATATGTTTATAATCCCTTCTATTTCACTTATTGTAGCTCTTGTAGACTTTTATTCCCAAAAACACTTCAAAATGACTAAGTCGGCCTTCTATTCCTTTGTTTTCGCATTTTAAACACTTGAAAACCTCATAGGTTGACCTTTGCCATTTTTTCCGTCGAAACTCCCACTATCATACTTAGCCTTTTCATAAAATTTCACTTCGCAATATTTTCCCTTTTTAATTAAGACTTGGCGCTTCGATACGCCGATTGCGATATTGCAATCGTGCTCTGCCACCGGTGCCACCGCCATGTCACCCATCACATTTCGCACTCAGATGGTTTTCATTACTACTTCTCGCTCTTTTTGTCGGTTGCAATATTGCATTTTTCACATCGCAACATTTTCCTTGTCACACTTCACACTTTATAGATTTGAGCTCATCACACTTCACATTTCACTCCCTCTCCTGAACAACATTTCTGCTATCCCTTTAATCTTATGATATTGCGATTGCGATATCGCATATCACAAATTTTTCCTCCATATCATCTCTGCCATCGTACTTTTGAATTCATTCCACTCCAAAGCCCTTTCTGCACTATAATAAGGTTTTATAAGGTTTAACCTCTCTCTTTCCACTTCTAAGCCTTGTTTCATGTGTTAAGCCCTCCATTAGCCACTTTATCCCTTTTCTTTCCTCGGAGCTGCAAATCAACACTTTTTCCATTAGAATTAAGTAATGGATATCTTAGATGCATATGTAGAAGGATGGTAGATAGACCAGAGGATAACTAGAGTGCATTTAGTCATTTTGCCAAGTTAAGTGTGCTTTAAAATTAGTTTCATTTCTGTCATTTCTTTTTAGCAATATATTTTAGTTTCTTTTCAGTCAATTCCTTTTCTGCAAATTAAATTAGTTTCATTTTTGTCATTTCTTTTCAAAAATTCAATTTTCATTTCTATCATTTCCTTCCAGTAATTTACTTTCCAGTTCTTATCATAGTTTAAGAAATAGAAACCTTTTGTAAAGCAGAAGAGGATGACATGAAGAGATTGCATCTTCTATGTATATAGCACTATCACCTCAAATTTTTTACGAACCCTGAGTTGATAAAGTAAATTAGGGTAGCCCTTGGGAGTTGTAGCACTCTTGGTGCAAAACCAAGGCTCACTACTTTTCGGCGTCGTTGCTGGGGAGGTGTCTAGCAGATGCTTTGATTTTGTTTTTAGCATTATTTCCTTCTTTCCTTATTTTTCATGCCATTTCAAAAATATTAAAAAAAATAAAAAAATATCTTATTTTCATGCCTCATAGGAGTAGGGATACTTAGAATTAAAAAAAAAAATACTTCTCCAATCCCAACCCCGCCACTTGACCACGTTGTGTAGTAAGAACCACGTCACCATACACTTTTGAAGGTAGAAGATATGGATGGATATGATCACAATGAAGAAGATCTTAGTGGGTTTCCCATTCAAGATATGGACATCAGTGTACATATGAAGAACATCCCTCCATCTTTCCTTCCCAACTTCCATGGTATGAGGGCAGAGGATCCAAAAACATTTCTCTTTGAATTTGAGATACTTTGTAAGTATTATGGCTACTTATCACACACTCAAAAACTGATATTGTTTCCTGAGAAATTGAAGGATAGAGCTCTTAAATGGTTAATGTGTCTAATAATTCAATAAGATCATCGAATGATATGCAAAATTTATTTATAGAAAAACTCAAAGATCATGATCTTAGAGAAGAAAATTTAAGAATGAACCAAGAAGAATATGAGAGTGTTGAGAATCTAATAGATATGTTCATGTATAATTTTAAAAGGGAAAAATTACATCATTTAGGATTTGCCACAGTAAAAACCCTCTTACTTAGAACAATTAGGGATGAGTGGAATGATCTCATTAATCTAATGAGTAAAGAAGATGTATATCAATTATCATTTGAATAAATTTGTGAAACATGCAAGCGTATATTAAGAGGAAGGGCAAGAGTAGGTATGTTAGCATCAACATTGGTAAGGCAAGATGAACTAAATTTTCATGACAACTTTAAAACATAAATTCTTAGGAATCTAAGTGAACAAGTAGAAATGTTAAGAATTCAAAATGAGAAAAAATAAGATGTTGATATTTTTGTTATCCATGCAAAATAATATTCTACTAAATGTTGTTCATCATTCCATAGGTTTAAAGAAGTTTACCAGGAAGACAATGGAGCAAGGAAATCACTGAAGAAGCTATGTTATGTATCTCCAAGGAGAGCCTAGCAGCCTAGCCAACTTGATATGATGCAAGGACCCACTTCAAAATTTCAAGCTTATTCACATCCATCTCAAAATAATTGGGACACACTCCCTCCTTGGCAACCTTGGCCATCTCAACCCCAAAACCAATCTTGGCAACATCGTTAGCAAGGTCCTTATTGGGAAAATCCTCAACATGCTCAATATTTCCCTCAATATCCTCCATACATGACTCCACGCTATCCATACCATCCACCTCGACCACAACTACAACCTCAACCACATCCATCTCATATATCAACCCCCAATCAACTACTTGTACCACAATTACCAAATTCCATATAATGAATTATCTTACCTCACTTACAATGCTAAGATACAACACTACCAAACATATCCTCTAGACCTAAATGGTATGCATCTTAGTTCAACAAAGGTTTTCCAAAAAAATGATGCTATTAATGTCATTGAAGGACAACATCAAGAAGAAGAAGATCCAAATCAGGAGATCAAAATATGAGGGATGCACTTCATGAAGAGCAGAAATCAAAACTAGATGTTGAGAAAGTTACCTCATGTTTACTAGCATTTCCTCCATGTGTTTAAGAGAAAAATTAGCAAAAAGAGGAAGATTTGACTGTCATAATAGAAGAGGACATCCAAGTTGATCCAACTCAGCAAGTGAACCAGGGGCATCACAACTATATTGACATATGGTTCCAAATAATCATTAAGTTACAAAAACATACTCTTCTCCAACAATACTTGATACAATCCAAGTCAAAGAAATTCATCTCTCATATTCGGGTACATGTCAAAGCATGTATTCCAAGTGTGCACATGATTTTATCTTTAATTTTTATGTGTACATGGCTCCTTTAGAAGTATTCCTATAATTGAAAAAGGTTTTGGTTTTTTCAAGAAGAGCAAGAAAGTGAAAAAGAAAAAGAAAATAAAAAAAGGGAAAGAGTAAAATCCTAGGTGAAAACCTCTTTTGAGGCATCTGAGATTGGCCCACTGATTGAAAACCTCCATGAGGATGTCATGGGATGAAAAAATAAAAAGAGAAAAATTAAATATCCTAGGTGAAAGCCTCCTTTCCGACACCTAGGAGGACCTTCTAGTTCAAAACCTCATTGAGGCAACTAGTAGGCCTTTAATAATAATAATAATAATAATAATAATATGCATCTCTCTCTAATGAATGAAGTTGCTCTCCAACCTTTGCAAGAACAAAAAAAAAAATTGGCATAGAAATAAAATTTCAGTGAACACCCTGGTTAATGGCAGTCAAACTTGGAATTCCTCCTATTTTGCTTAGAAGCTCGAAAAGGACCTCAAGCAGATTATCACACGCAGCTTCAAAACCACTGAAGAGACTTTCAACAACCATATCAACAGCTTCAATATCACCTGTAAAAATAAAAATTAGCTTAATAAAACATTAGAAGGTGTGAAAAGGAAATTTTTTTATATAGCCAAAATCAGTAGCAGAGCAACCTCAGCTTTATCTAGTAAATAACCTCACCTTTTCCACCAAGAAAAGGAATAAGACAAAAGTAAAAAGAAATTGAGAAAGTGGGCAGAAAACAACTTGTTTTAATCGAAGACAACGAATGCTAAGGGATATCCAAGGGTGAACTCAGTAAACAGAAAAATAAACGTGAGTTTATTCCACATGCAATTTTAAAATATATATATAAATAAATAAATAATAATAATAATAATAACAATAATTATTATAATTATAATAATAATAAAAGTGGGATTCGCCACCTCTTAGCATGCAAAATAGATTTTCCTAAGGCTTCTGATGACCTCCATGCAACACCTACAAGAAGAATTGTAGATAGAGGTGTAGCAAGAAGAAGCAGTGCATGGGTCAATAAACAGAAAATGAAATAAGCCAGCATTCAGGAAGAACCAGAAGGCATGGAGGATGAATAGGTCACTCAAAATATGAGCAGCCATTTCAGTAGGGGCGTGATGATGGGCCTATGAATTAGATATAATTTAAGGCTCATCTAACCTTTATTAGGCTCATTTACCTCTCTTATCCACATAAAAAGATATATTAAATCTCTCCTTCTGCACTTAATAATGTTTTCTTATGATTTAATATTTTCTTAGGAAGCTTTAAAGGTAATTGCATATTTTTGCTTAATATTGGTTATTTTGTAGAATATTGTGAGAATATTTGGCAGATTATGCAGATTTGGAGAAGGAGATAACATAGGGACTTGATCCCTGGCACTAGAAGATCAAGATTGGAGAATAAATGAGCACAATGTCAAGAAATTATGGAGAAAACTTGGAGAGATTCAAGGGGGTTGTCCACCCTCATTAACTATCAAAGGAAACAAAGCAACTCCAAGCTGAGTGAACTCAATTTTTTTTTACTTGGATTCAAGTGGACTCAATCACCATAAATATTATCTCCAACAATTCAAGTTCCAAAGGCAGCCAAGCAACTCAAAATGGAGAGCACTCAATATATTTTTAGTTGGAGTCTCTAGCAATTCAAATTCCAGACGCAGCTAAACAACTCCAGACCAAGAGGCCTCAAGCCATAATTCACTTGGATTCAAGTGGACTCAATCACCATTTTCAAGGGAGATGTTGGTAGCTGCCCCGTAGAATAAATAGATCAGAACTAGAGTTAGGAAGGGGGAGTCGATTCTACTTCAAACTTTGTGGAAAGATATTGAGATTTTCATTATTTTACTCAGTGATCAAACTTTAACTGTTGTATGAGGTTATTATTTTATGAAATGAGAAAATTGATTTCATTTTACTGATTCAAGTTTCAAAGAGTTAGGCTCGTGAGTTAGGGCCCAATCCATGTGCCTCAACTTCTATGTTGTTACTATCTTTTCCTTTTTCCCATTAAGCTAGTTTTCTTTCTGTCATTCAATTAGTTCTACTTCTCATAGTCTCATCACTATTTAGTTTTGTTTTAAGTATGTTGTTGTACTTTCTTATTTGCTTGTGAGTAATAGAATATAGGGAAAAACCAAAAAAATTGTGGATCAAGACTCCCTTCTCATCTCTTCCAATAGAGCTTGAGGAGAGCGAACCTTCCCATAGACCCAGAAAATGCTTTATGTTCACTATTTTATCACGCATTATTCTATGTTTTCCCATGCAGGTATTTGCTGGTTTGTTTGCAGGAGTAGGCATCAAAAACTTCGGAGAGATTATTAAGCTATTTCGCTGCATTTTTTAGTGCCTATCCATCTCTACATTCGCTTCCAAACACCTTTGTTATGCTTCTAATACCTTCTATTTCACTTATGGCAGCTACCACGCCCTTTCATTCCCCAAAACACTTAAAAACGACTAAGTCCACCTTCTGTTTCTTCGTTTTCATGTTTTACAACTATCACAACTATTTTAACATAAACACACTTAAAAACCTCATAGACTAGACTTCGCCCTTTTCTTCCTAAAAATTCATGCTACCATACTTCTCCTTTCCACAAAATCACACTTTGCAATATTCTCCCTTTTTTGTTAAGAATTACTGCTCCGATCCACCAATCACGATATTGCAATTGAGCTCCGCCATCGGTCCCACCACCATGCATCGCATTTCACACTTCGCATTGTTTAGTTCATTTTCTTTAATACTTAACACTCTTTCTCTTGGTTGCAATATCAAATTTTGCACGTTACAACTTTTTCCTCGCCGCACTTCGCAATTCTTACCCCATTGCACTTATCATTTTGCTCCTGTTCCCGAAAAATATTTCCGCTATCCCTTTAATTTTTCTATGTTTCGATTGTGATATAGCATATCACAAATTTTTCCTCCATAGCATCTTTTCCATCGCACTTTTCAATTCATTGTGCTCCAAAACCCTTTCTACGCTATAATAATGTTCAACCCCGCTCTTTCCACTTCTAAGCCTTATTTCATGCATTAAGCCCTCCATTAGCAACTTTAGCCCTTTTCTTTCCTCCAAGATGCGAATCGAGACTTTTTCAATTAAAGTTAAGTCATGGATAGCCTAGTTGCATGGGTAGAATCATGGTAGATAGACCATAGGATAATTAGAGTACATTTATCCGTTTGGCAAAGTTAAGTGTGGTTTAGAATTAGTTTCATTTCTTCCATTTCTTTTCAATAATATAGTTTAGTATATTTTCAGTCATTTCCTTTTCTGCAAATTAAATTATTTTCATTCCTGTCATTTATTTTCAGAAATTCAATTTTCCTTTCTTTCATTTCCTTCCAACAATTTACTTTCTAGTTCTTATCATAGTTTAAGAAATAGCACCCTTTCATAAAGAAGAAGAGAATGACATAAAGAAATTGCATATGCTATGTATATAGCATTGTCACCTCCAAGTTTGTATGAAGTCCGGGTTGATAAATTAAGTAGGGTAGCCCCTGGGAGTTGTAGCACTCTTGGTGCAATACCAGAGCTCACCAACAATATTGAGCATAGTTACCATGTTTGACTTCTAATTCGGATTTAGCTTTGATACAATAAAAATTAGAATGAAAAAATTTCAATTAAAAAAAAAATCGATACTATATTAATAATACATTACATTCATTTTAATTTTTTTATTTTTAAATAATTATAATTAATATGAAAACTTTAAAACAGCAGAAAAAACACATCTTCCCTTCAAAATTTCTCCTCATTTCAAAACTTAAATTTAATGTATCTTTTATTTTCAAAAATTTAGTCTTAATAAATACATATTTAAAATATAAGTATTCAAAATTTATTTATATTAATTAATAGAAACAATAAATATATATTTAAAAAATGAATTCTCAAATTTAATTTTTTTTAATCCATCTATAAGAATAATAAATACATATTTAAAATCTAGTTTTCAAAACTTATTTCCTACGATAGAAATATAGATTATAAAATCAATTTCCCCTCATCAAATTTGTTTCCCCACTTTTAATTTTTATTTTTGAATTCTTTGCTTCACAATTTTATCAACTTTCCATGTTTTTCTTAATTTTCCATTTTTTTAAAGAAACATAAAGTCAAAAAAAATAAAAAATCACATACATAATAACCTTCCCATTCTTTTCGACTTTTAATGTTCATGTTTGAATTCCTTCCTTCAAAGTTTTATCATCTGTCCATGCTTTTAAAATAAGTGTAATTCAAAATATTTTTTTTCCCAAATATAGAATGACCTTCACATTCCTTTCCTTCCACCTATATGCGATGCACGAGGCTCTGACTATCTTCTTGCAACCGCTCCTCCTATCTATTGTGTTCATAGAGTATTACCGTCAACATCATATGAAATCGCATGTGGATAAACTAGAAATCGTTTGATTAACATCCTGTTTTCCGAATTGTTTCCAATTTCATCGAACTGTTCGGTGTAGGAATTGAAACCGTGTGATTAACCTCTGGTTTTGCGAAGCGTTTTGAATTTCATTGAACTGTTCGGTGTACAAATCGAATTGTCAATTTCCAAAATTTTCTCCTTAATTCCCGCGAATTTGGAAACTATGATATAGAGTAATATTATCCAATTAAATAGTGATAATATATATATATATATATATATATATATATAGTATTATTCCATAAATAAAATGATAGTTTAATATAGAGTATTATTATTATTAATGAGGTGGGTTTTTTTTATAAAGAATTAGAAATTTTCCACTTGTTTTGGGGTTTATAATTATTGGTTATAAAAGTTGTTTCAATGTTTTTCATTAGTCCCAAATAAATGGAAAGGGTTAGTTTAGTAGAAAAGAATATTATGTGATAGGATATAGAGGTATAACTATGCCACCACTATTATTTGACAAATTTTATAAGAAAATTAAGACAAAATTTGTAAAAATTCAATAAAGAACATGAGAATGTATGGATATTTAAATATCACCACTATTTTGTAAGAGACATGCCATGATTTTAAAATGGATACCTATAAAATTCCATGAATTATTTACCTTCAATGTCAATCATGAATTATTGCGGGTGAAAATTATTTTTTCATCAAAGCATTACCTTAGAAAGTAACCGTAAAATCTTTGATTTCCTATAATAACTATAATTTGATTATTCATCCTTCATGCTTTTAGTGATTGGGATTCATTTTAAGATGAATAGGTTGGTGTTGAGCAATAATATCCTTGATGTTGTGTTTGATGTCTGTAGACCCTTTTCCCAAGGTCTTCTATTTTGTGGGAGGGTTTTTTGATTACTATGATATGTTCTCTATATACATATTGAATCTATTGATGTTGGTAGGTTTATACAATTCCTTATGTTTAATTTTGTCTAGATCCATATCACCACTTCCCTTATCTTCATAGATATCTTTGTCCATTTGAAATTTCCCTCTTAATAAGTTTATTTTGATTTCATTATTTTCCTACACTTGGGCTCATCATGCCATTTTGGGGAATGCAAGGTGGCATTTTTTTATTGGGGTTGTAAAAAAATTATTATTGGTGGGAATGCTATTATTGTCCCTATAGTTCAAAATCTATAGAACCATAGTTTTTCTTAGAACAAACTTGGTTTATAGACCGTCGTAGATATTTTCTCTTACAAAATCACTACTATTTTCCACATTAATGAAGCCTTACAGATAATTTCCCACATTTTTTTTGGGTGGATTTAGAATGTTATTTAATTTACAATATCTAAAAATATGTCCTTTTTCATAAAGTTTTTGCACCTAAAAGGAATATGTTCATAGTTGAGCATTTGGATCATGTATGAATCTTGGTAGATTAGATACAATTATCTCTGCTTGTGGTTCATCATCATAAATATATATTTGTTCAACAGTGAAGCTTTTGGCATGAGCGAACCTTTTTTGTTATATTATCATTTACGCTTGAAGTATTTTTTTTTTCAAGAACCTTGTATTTATGCCTTTCCTCTTAATTTATGCTTTTCAAAGGGCCTTTATTGATGAAGGTAATTTTTCTCAGTATTTTTCTCTTTACCCTAATTTGAGGTAGTGGATAGGAAAAAATAATTTCCAAACCCTGATAGCTTTACACAAACTGAGTGGAACGATCTCCTTAATCTAATGAGTAAAGGTGATGTACATCAATTATCATTTGAAGAAATTTGTGAAACATGCAAGCGCATATTAAGAGGAAGGAAAAGAGTAAGTATGTTAGCATCAACATTGGTAAGGAAAGATGAACTAAATTTTCATGACAACTTTAAAACATAAATTCTTAGCAATCTAAGTGAACAAGTAGAAATGTTAAGAATGCAAAATGAGAAAAAATAAGATGTTGATATTTTTGTTATCCATGTAAAATCATATTCTACTAAATGTTGTTCATCATTTCACAGGTTTAAAGAAGTTTACCAGGAAGACAATCGAGCAAGGCAATCACCGAAGAAGCTATGTTATGTATCTCCAAGGAGACCCTAGTAGCCTAGCCGACATGATATGATGCAAGGACCCACTTCACAATTTCAGGCTTATTCACATCCATCTCAAAATAATTGGGACACACTCCCTCCTTGGAAACCTTCGCCATCTCAACCCCAAAACCAATCTTGGAAACATGGTTAGCAAGGTCCTTATTGGGAAAATCCTCAAAATGCTAAATATTTCCCTCAATATACTCCATAGCTGACTCCACGCTATCCCTACCATCCACCTCTACCACAACTAAAACCTCAACCACATCCATCTCATATATCCGCGCCCACTCAACTACCTGTACCACAATTACCAAAATCCCATATAATAAATTATCGTAGCTCTTTTACAATGCTAAGATACAACACTACCAAACATATCCTCTTGATCTAAATGGTCTGCATCTTAGTTCAACAAAGGTTTTGAAAAAAAGTGATGTTATTAATGTCATTGAAGGACAACATCAAGAAGAAGAAGATCCAAATCAGGAGATCAAAATATTGAGGGATGCACTTGATGAAGAGCAGAAATCAAAACCAGATGTTGAGAAAGTTACCTCATGTTTACTAGCATTTCCTCCATGTGTTTAAGAGAACAATTAGCAAAAAGAAAGATTTTACTGTCATAATAGAAGAGGACATCGAAGGTGATCCAACTTAGCAAGTGAACTAGGGGCATCACAACTATATTAACATATGGTTCCAAATAATCATTAAGTTACAACAACATACTCTTCTCCAACAATACTTGATACAATCCAAGTCAAAGAAATTCATCTCTCATATTCTGGTACATGTCAAAGCATGTATTCCAAGTGTGCACATGATTTTATCTGTAATTTTGATGTGTACATGGCTCCATTGGAAGTATTCCTATAATTTAAAAAGGTTTTGGTTTTTTCAAGAAAAGCAAGAAAGCGAAAAAGAAAAATAAAAGAAAAAAAGGGAAAGAGTAACATCTTAGGTGAAAACCTCTTTTGAGGCATATGAGATTCGCCCACTGATTGAAAACCTCCATGAGAATGTCATGGGCTAAAAAAATAAAAGGAGAAAAATGAAATATCCTAGGTAAAAGCCTCCTTTCCGACACCTAGGAGGACCTTCTAGTTCAAAACCTCATTGAGGCAGCTAGTAGGCCTTTAATAATAATAATAATAATAATAATATGTATCTCTCTCTAATGAATGAAGTTGCTCTCCAACCTTTGCAAGAAGAAAAAAACAATTTGTCATAGAAATAAAATTTCAGTGAACACCCTAGTTAATGGTAGACAAACTTGGACTTCCTCCTATTTTGCTTAGAAGCTCCAAAAGGACCTCAAGCAGATTATCACATGCAAATTCGAAACCACTAAAGAGACCTTCAAAAACCATATCAACAGCTTCAATATCACCTGTAAAAATAAAATTTAGCTTAATAAAACATTAGAAGGTGTGAGAAGGAAATTTTTTTATATAGCCAAAATCAGTAGCAGAGCAACCTCAACCTTATCTAGTAAATAACCTCACTTTTTCCACCAAGAAAAGGAACAAGACAAAAGTAAAAATAAATTGAGAAAGTGGTAAGCAAACAGTTCGTTGTAATCGAAGACAACGAATGCCAAGGGATCTCCAATGGTGAACTCAGTAAACAGAAAAATAAATGTGAGTTTATTCCACATGCAATTTTAAAATATATATATAAATAAATAAATAATAATAATTATAATAATTATAATAATAATAAAAGTGGGATTCGCCACCTCTTAGCATGCAATATATATTTTCCGAAGGCTTCTGAGGACCTCCATGCAACACCTACAAGAAGAATTGTAGATAGAGGTGTAGCAAGAAGAAGTAGTGCATGGGTCAATAAACAGAAAATGAAATAAGCCAGCATTTAGGAAGAACCAGAATGAACGGAGGATGAATAGGTCACCCAAAGGATGAGCAACCATTCCATTAGGGGCGTAATGATGGGCCTATGAATTAGATATAATTTAAGACTCATCTAACTTTTATTAGGCTCATTTACCTCTCCTATCCACATAAAAAGATATATTAAATCTCTCCTTCTGCACTTAATAATGTTTTATTATGCTTTAATATTTTCTTGGGAAGCTTTAAAGGTAATTGCATATTTTTTCTTAATATTGGTTATTTTTGTAGAATATTGTGAGAATATTTGGCAGATTATGCATATTTGGAGAAGGAGATAACGTAGGGACTTGATCCCTGGCACTAGAAGATCAACATTGGTGAATAAATGAGCACAGTGTCAAGAAATCATGGAGAAAACTTGGAGAGATTCAAGGGGGTTGTCCACCCTCCTTAACTATCAAAGGAAACAAAGCAACTCCAAGATGAGTGAACTCAATATTTGTTGACTTGGATTGAAGTGGAATCAATCACCATAAAGATTATCTCCAACAATTCAAGTTCCAGAGGCAACCAAGCAACTCAAAATGGAGAGCACTCAATATATTTTTAGTTGGAGTCTCTAGCAATTCAAATTCCAGACGCAGCTAAACAACTCCAGACCAAGTGGACTCAAGCCATAATTCACTTGGATTGAAGTGGTCTCAATCACCATTTTCAAAGGAGATGTTGGTAGCTGCCTCATAGAATAAATAGAGTAGAGCTAGAGTTAGGAAGGGGGATTCGATTCTAGTACGAACTTTGTTGAAAGATATTGAGATTTTCATTATTTTACTGAGTGATAAAACTTTCAGTGTTGTATGAGCTTATTATTTTATGAAATGAGAAAATTGATTTCATTTTACTGATTCAAGTTTCAAAGAGTGAGGCTCGTGAGTTAGGGCCCAATCCATGTGCCTCAACTTCTATGTTGTTACTATCTTTTCCTTTTTCCCATTAAGATAGTTTTCTTTCTGTCATTCAATTACTTCTACTTCTCATAGTATCATCACTGTTTAGTTTTTCTTTAATTATGTTGTTTTACTTTCTTATTTTCTTGTGAGTAATAGAATATAGGGGAAAACCAAAAAAACTGTGGATAAGGACTCCCTTCTCATCTCTGTCAATAGAGCTTGAGGAGAGTGAACCTTCCCATAGACCCAAAAATTTCTTTCTGTTCACTATTTCATCATGCATTCTATTATGTTTTCCTATGCAGGTATCTTCTGGTTTGTTTGCAGGAGTAGAAATCAAAAGTGCCAGAGAGATTATTAAGTTGTTTTTCTCCATTTTTCAGTGCCAATCCATCTCTACAATCGCTTCCAAACACCTTTGTTATGCTTCTAATACATTCTATTTCACTTATTGCAGCTATCGTGCCTTTTTATTCCCAAAAACTCTTCAAAACGACTAAGTCCACCTTCTATTTCTTCGTTTTCATGTTTTACGACTATCACAACTATTTTAATGTAAACACACTTAAAAGCCTCATAGACTGGACATCACCCTTTTCTTCCTAAAAAATCATGCTACCATACTTTGCCTTTCCACAAAATCACACTTTGCAATATTTTCCCTTTTTCGTTAAGAATTATTGCTCTGATCCACCAATCGCGATATTGCAATCGAGCTCCACCATCGGTCCCAGCACCATGCATCGCATTTCACATTTCGCATCGTTTAGTTGATTTTCTTTAATACTTAACACTCTTTTTGTCGGTTGCAATATCGCATTTTGCACGTTACAACTTTTTCCTCGTCGCACTTCGTAATTCTTACCCCATTGCACTTATCATTTCGCTCCTGTTCCTGAAAAACATTTCCCTTATCCCTTTAATTTTGCAATGTTTCGATTGTGATATTGCATATGACAAATTTTTCCTCCATAGCATCTTTTCCATCACACTTTTCAATTCATTGTGCTCCAAAACCCTTTCTACGCTATAATAATCTTTAACCCCGCTCTTTCCACTTCTAAGCCTTATTTCATGCGTTAAGCCCTCCATTAGCAACTTTAGCCCTTTTCTTTCCTCCAGGCTACAAATTGACACTTTTTCAATTAGAATTAAGTCATGGATACCCTATTTGCATGGGTAGAATCATGGTAGATAGACCATAGGATAGGTAGAGTGCATTTAGCTGTTTGGCCAAGTTAAGTGTGGTTTAGAATTAGTTTCATTTCTTCCATTTCTTTTCAGTAATATAGTTTAGTATCTTTTCAGTCATTTCATTTTCTGCAAATTAAATTAGTTTCATTCCTGTCATTTCTTTTCAGAAATTCAATTTTCCTTTATGTCATTTCCTTCTGGCAATTTACTTTCTAGTTCTTATCATAGTTTAAGAAATAGCACCCTTTCGTAAAGAAGAAGAGAATGACATGAAGAAATTGCATATGTTGTGTATATAGCACTATCACCTCTAAGTTTGTATGAAGTCTGGGTTGATAAATTAAGTAGGGTAGCCCCTCGGAGTTGTAGCACTCTTGGTGCAATACCAGTGCTCACCAACAATATCGAGCATAGTTACCATGTTTGACTTCTAATTCAGATTTAGCTTTGATACAATAAAAATTAGAATGAAAAATTTCAATTAAAAAAAAAATCGATACTATATTAATAATACATTCTATTCATTTTAATTTTTTTATTTTTAAATAATTATAAATAATATGAAAACTTTAAAATAGCAGAAAAAACACATCTTCACTTCAAAATTTCTCTTCATTTCAAAACTTAAATTTAATGTATCTTTTATTTTCAAAAATTTAGTCTTAATAAATACATATTTAAAATATTAGTATTCAAAATTTATCTATATTAATTAATAGAAACAATAAATATATATATATAAAAAATGAATTTTCAAATTTTATTTTTTTTAATCCATTTATAAGAATAATAAATACATATTTAAAATCCGGTTTTCAAAACTTATTTCCTACGATAGAAATATATATTATAAAATCAATTTCTACTGATCAAATTTGTTTCCCCACTTTTAATTTTTATTTTTGAATTCTTTGCTTCACAATTTTATCAACTTTCCATGTTTTTCTTAATTTTCCATTTTTTTAAAGAAAGATAAAGTAAAAATAAAAAAAAATTCACATACATAATAACCTTCCCATTCCTTTTGACTTTTAATGTTCATGTTTGAATTCCTTCCTTCAAAGTTTTATCATCTTTACATGCTTTTAAAATAAGGGTAATTCAAAATAATTTTTTTTTTCCAAATATATAATGACCTTCACATTCCTTTCCTTCCACCTAGATGCGATGCACAAGGTTCTCACTGTCTTCTTTCAACCGCTACTCCTATCTATTGTGTTCATAGAGTATTACCATCAGCATTATATGAAAGCGCATGTGGATAAACTAGAAATTGTTTGATTAACATCATGTTTTGCGAATTGTTTCGAATTTCATCGAACTGTTCAGTGTAGGAATTGAAACCGTGTGATTAACCTCGGGTTTTGCAAAGCGTTTCGAATTTAATCGAGTTGTTTGGTGTATGAGTTTAAACCATTCGATTAACCTTCTGTTTTGCGAATCGTTCTGAATTTCATCGAACTGTTCAGTGTACGAATCGAATTGTCAATTTCCAAAATTTTCTCCTTATTATCCAATTAAATAGTGATAAGATATATATATATATATATATATATATATATATATATATATATATATATATATATATATAGTATTATTCCATAATTAAAATGATAATATAATATAGAGTATTATTATTATTAATGAGGTGGGTTTTTTTTTATAAAGAAATAGAAATTTTCCACTTGTTTTGGGGTTTATAATTATTGGTTATAAAAGTTGTTTCAATGTTTTTTATTAGTCCCAAATAAATGGAAAGGGTTAGTTTAGTAGAAAAGAATATTATGTGATAGGATATAGAGGTATAACTATGCCACCACTATTATTTGAAAAATTTTATAAGAAAATTAAGACAAAATTTGTAAAAATTCAATAAAGAACATGAGAATGTATGGATATTTAAATATCCCCATTATTTTGTAAGAGACATTCCATGATTTTAAAATGGATACCTATAAAATTCCATGAATTATTTACCTTCACTGTAAATCATGAATTATTGAGGTTGAAAAATAATTTTTCATCAAAGCATTACGTTAGAAGGTAACCATAAAATCTTTGATTTCCTATAGTAACTATAATTTGATTATTCATCCTTCATGTTTTTAGTGAATAGGTTGGTGTTGAGAAATACTAACCTTGATGTTGTGTTTGATGTCTGTAGACCCTTTTCCCAAAGTCTTCTATTTTGTGGGAGGGTTTTTTGATTACTATGATATGTTCTCTATATACATATTGAATCTATTGATGTTGATAGGTTTATACAATCCCTTAAGTTTAATTTTGTCTAGATCAATATCACCACTTCCCTTATCTTCATAGATATCTTTGTCCATTTGAAATTTTCCTCTTAATAAGTTTATTTTGATTCCATTATTTTCCCACACTTGAGCTCATCACGCCATTTTGGGGAAGGCGAGGTGGCATTTGTTATTGGGGTTGTACAACAATTATTATTGGTGGGGCATGCTATTATTGTCCCTATAGTTAAAAATCTCTAGCAACATAGTTTTTCATAGAACAGACTTGGTTTATAGACCCTCGTAGATATTTTCTCTTACAAAATCACTACTATTTTCCACATTAATGAAGCCTTGCAGATAATTTCCCGCCTTTTTTTTGGTGGATTTAGAATGTTATTTAATTGACAATATCTAAAAATATGTCTTTTATCATAAAGTTTTTGCACCTAAAAGGAATATGTTCATAGTTGGGCATTTGGGTCACGTATGAATCTTGGTAGATTAGATACAATTATCTCTGCTTCTGGTTCATCATCATAAATATATATTTTTTCAACAGTGAAGCTTTTGGCATGAGCGAACCTTTTTTTTTATATTATCATTTAGGCTTGAATTATTTTCTTTTCAAGGACCTTGTATTTATGCCTTTCCTCTTAATTTATGCTTTTCAAGGGGTCGGTATTGATGAAGGTAATTTCTCTCAATATGAAAATTTTCCTTTATATTATTATTTACCAAATCAATGAATCTTTTCATACATACATTCCTTGTGTTTCTCAATAAGAAAATAATATGTAAAAATTAAAATGTATAATGAAAAAATGAAATAAAATAATTATAAATAAGTGAAAAATTTGATGGTCCTCTAAATTAGACATAAATTAAGGCTCATCTACCTCTCTTATGCACATAAAAAGATATATTAAATCTTTCCTTCTACACTTAATAACGTTTTATTATGCTTTAACATTCTCTTAGGAAGGTTTAAAGGTAATTGCATATTTTTGCTTAATATTGGTTATTTTTGTAGAATATTATGAGAATATTTGGCATATTATGTAGACTTGAAGAAGGAGATAATGTACGGACTTTCTCCTTGCCACTGGAAGATTAATATTGGAGAATAAATGAGCACAATGTCAGGAAATCATGGAGAAACATTGGATATATTCAAGGTGGTTTTCCACTGTCCTTAACTATCAAAGGCAAGCAAGCAACTCCAAGAGCAGTGCACTCAATCTTTGTTGACTTGGAGTCAAGTGGACTCAATCACCCTAAGGATTCTCTCCAGCAATTCGAGTTCCAGAGGTAACCAAGAAATTCAAAGAGGAGAGAACTCAATCTATGTTTACTTGGAGTCTCCAACAATTCAAATTCTAGAGGCAACCAAGAAAATCAAGACGAAGTTCACTCAAGCCATACTTTACTTGGAGTCAAGTGGACTTAACTCATAGATGCTTAGTTTTTCTTTCAGTATGTTGTTGTAGTTTCTCATTTTATTGTGAGTAATAAAATAGAGGGAGAAACCAAAAAAATTGTTGATCAACGCTCCCTTCTCATCTTTGTCAATAGAGCTCGAGGAGGGCAAACCTTCCCACAGACCGAAAAACTTCTTTCTATTCATTGTTTTATCACACTTTCTTTTCTTTTTTCTCATGAATGAATCTACAGGTTTGTTTGCATGAATAGGCATAAAAATCCCCAGAGATATTATTAAGTCAATCCCCTCCATTTTAATATCTCTATCCATCTCTATATTCGCTTCCAAAACCCTCTGTTATGTTTATAATCCATTCTATTTCACTTATTGTAGCTGTTGCAGACTTTTATTCCCAAAAACGCTTCAAAATGACTAAGCCAGCCTTCTATTCCTTCGTTTTCCCATTTTAAACACTTCAAAACCTCATAGGTTGACCTCTGTCATTTTTTCCCTCGAAACACCCACTATCGTACTTAGCCTTTTCGTAAAATTGGACTTCGCAATATTTTCCCTTTTTAATTAAGACTTGGTGCTCTGATACGCCGATTGCGATATTGCGTTCGTGCTCTGCAACCGGTGCCACCGCCACGTCACACCATTCAGATGGTTTTCATTACTACATCTCGCTCTTTCTGTCGGTTGCAATATTGCATTTTTCACATCGCAACATTTTCCTTGTCACACTTCACACTTTGTAGATCTGAGCTCATAACACTTCACATTTCGCTCCCTCTCCTGAACAACATTTTTGCTATCCCTTTAATCTTATGATATTGCGATTAAGATATCACATATTGCAAATTTTTCCTCCATATCATCTTCGCCATCTTACTTTTGAATTCATTCCACTCCAAATCCCTCTCTACAGTATAATAAGGTTTTATAAGGTTTAACCTCTCTCTTTCCACTTTTAAGCCTTGTTTCATGTGTTGAGCCCTCCATTAGCCACTTTAGCCCTTTTCTTTCCTCCGAGCTGCAAATCAACACTTTTTCAATTAGAATTAAGTAATGGATAGCTTAGATGCATGGGTAGAAGCATGGTAGATAGACCATAGGATAACTAGAGTGCATTTAGTCGTTTGGCCAAGTTAAGTCTGCTTTAAAATTAGTTTTCTTTCTGTCATTTCTTTTCAGCAATATATTTTAGTTTCTTTTCATTCAATTCCTTTTCTGCAAATTAAATTAGTTTCATTTCTGTCATTTCTTTTCAGCAATTCAATTTTACTTTCTATCATTTCCTTCCAGTAATTTACTTTCCAGTTCTTATCATAGTTTAAGAAATAGAAACCTTTTGTAAAGCAGAAGAGGATGACATGAAGAAATTTCATCTACTATGTATATAGCACTATCACCTCAAATTTTTTGCGAACCCTAGGTTGATAAAGTAAATTAGGGTAGCCCTTGGGAGTTGTACCACTCTTGGTGCAAAACCAAGGCTCACCACTTTTCGGCGTCATTGCTGGGGAGGTGTCTAGCAGATGCTTTGATTTTGTTTTTAGCATTCTTTCCTTCTTTCCTTATTTTTCATGCCATTTCAAAAATATTAAAAATAATACAAAAATATCTTATTTTCATGCCTCATAGGAGTAGGGATACTCAGAATTAAAAAAAAAATTACTTCTCCAATCCCAACCCCGCCACTTGACCACGTGGTGTAGTAAGAACCACATCACCATACACTTTTTAAGGTAGAAGATATGGATGGATATGATGGAAATGAAGAAGATCTTATTGGGTTTCCCATTCAAGATATGGACATCAATGTACATATGAAGAACATCCCTCCATCTTTCCTTCCCAACTTCCATGGTATGAGGGCAGAGGATCCAGAAACATTTCTCTTTGAATTTGAGATACTTTGTAAGTATTATGGCTACTTATCACACACTCAAAAACTGATATTTTTTCGTGAGAAATTGAAGGATAGAGCTCTTAAATGGTTCATGTGTCTAATAATTCAATAAGATCATCGAATGATATGAAAAATTTATTTATAGAAAAATATAAAGATCATGATCTTAGAGAAGAAAATTTACGAATGAACCAAGAAGAAGATGAGAGTGTTGAGGATCTAATAGATACGTTCATGTATAATTTTAAAAGGAAAAAATTACATCATTTAGGATTTGCCACACTAAAAACCCTCTTACTTAGAACAATTAGGGATTAGTGGAATGATCTCCTTAATCTAATGAGTAAAGGAGATGTATATCAATTATCATTTGAAGAAATTTGTGAAACATGCAAGCGCATATTAAGAGGAAGGGAAAGAGTAAGTATGTTAGCATCAACATTGGTAAGGCAAGATGAACTAAATTTTCATGACAACTTTAAAACATAAATTCTTAGCAATGTAAGTGAAGAAGTAGAAATGTTAAGAATGCAAAATGAGAAAAAAATAAAACGTTGATATTTTTGTTATCCATGCAAAATCATATTCTACTAAATGTTGTTCATCATTCCACAGGTTTAAAGAATTTTACCAGGAAGACAATGGAGCAAGGCAATCACCGAAGAAGCTATGTTATGTATCTCCAAGGATACCTTAGCAGCCTAGCCAACTTGATATGATGCAAGGACCCACTTCACAATTTCAAGCTTATTCACATCCATCTCAAAATAATTGGGACACACTCCCTTGTTGGCAACCTTCGCCATCTCAACCCCAAAACCAATCTTGGCAACATGGTTAGCAAGGTCCTTATTGGGAAAATCCTCAACATGCTCAATATTTCCCTCAATATCCTCCATATCTGACTCCACGCTATCCCTACCATCCACCTCGACCACAACTACAACCTCAGCCACATCCATATCATACATCCACCCCCACTCAACTACCTGTACCGCAATTACCAAATTCCATATAATGAATTATCTTATCTCACTTACAATGCTAAGATACAACACTACCAAACATATCCTCTTGATCTAAATGGTCTGCATCTTAGTTAAACAAATGTTTTGCAAAAAAGTGATGTTATAAATGTCATTGAAGGACAACATCATGAAGAAGAATATCCAAATCAGGAGATTAAAATATTGAGGGATGCACTTGATGAAGAGGAGAAATCAAAACCAGATGTTGAGAAAGTTACCTCATGTTTACTAGCATTTCCTCCATTTGTTTAAGAGAACAATTAGCAAAAGGAGGAAGATTTGACTGTCATAATAGAACAACACATCCAAGGCGATCCAACTTAGCAAGTGAACCAGGGGCATCAAAACTATATTGACATATGGTTCCAAATAATCATTAAGTTACAACAACATACTCTTTTCCAACAATACGTGATACAATCCAAGTCAAAGAAATTCATCTCTCATATTCTGGTACATGTCAAAGCATGTATTCTAAGTGTGCACATGATTTTATCTGTAATTTTGATGTGTACATTGCTCCATTGGAATTATTCCTATAATTGAAAAAGGATTTGGTTTTTTCAAGAAGAGCAAGAAAGTGGAAAAGAAAAAAAAAGGAAAAAAAGGCAAAGAGTAAAATATTAGGTGAAAACCTCTTTCGAGGCATCTGAGATTGGCCCACTGATTTAAAACCTCCATGAGGATGTCATGGGATGAAAAAATAAAAAGAGAAAAATGAAATATCCTAGGTGAAAGCCTCCTTTTCGGCACCTAGGAGGACCTTCTAGTTCAAAACCTCATTGAGGCAGCTAGTAGGCCTTTAAAAATAATAATAATAATAATTATTATTATTATATGTATCTCTCTCTAATGAATGAAGTTTCTCTCCAACCTTTGCAAGAGGAAAAAAACAAGTTGGCATACAAATAAAATTTCAGTGAACACCCTGGTTAATGGCAGTCAAACCTAGACTTCCTCCTATTTTTCTTGGAAGCTCCAAAAGGACCTCAAGCAGATTATCACATGCAGCTTCAAAACCACCAAAGATACCTTCAACAACCATATAAACAGCTTCAATATCACTTGTAAAAATAAAATTTAGCTTAATAAAACATTAGAAGGTGTGAGAAGGAAATTTTTTTATATACCCAAAATAAGTAGCAGAGCAACCTCAGCTTTATCTAGTAAATAACCTCACTTTTTCCACCAAGAAAAGGAACAAGGCAAAACTAAAAAGAAATTGAGAAAGTGGGTAGCAAAAATTTCATTGTAATCAAAGACAACGAATGCCAAGGGATATCCAAGGTTGAACTCAGTAAACAGAAAAATAAATGTGAGTTTATTCCACATGCAATTTGAAAATATATATATAAATAAATAAATAATAATAATAATTATAATTCTAATAATAATAAAAGGGGGATTTTCGACCTCTTAGCATGAAAAATAGATTTTCCTAAGCCTTCTGAGGACCTCCATGCAACACGTACAAGAAGAATTGTAGATAGAGGTGTAGCAAGAAGAAGCAATGCATGTGTCAATAAACAGAAAATGAAGTAAGCCAACATTCAGGAAGAACCAGAAGGCACGGAGGAAGAATAGGTCGCTCAAACGATAAGCAACCATTTCAGTAGGGGCGTGATTATGGGCCTTTGAATTAGACATAATTTAAGGGTCATATAACCTTTCTTAGGCTCATTTACCTCTCTTATCCACATAAAAAGATATATTAAATCTCTCCTTCTGCACTTAATAATGTTTTCTTATGCTTTAATATTTTCTTAGGAATCTTTAAAGGTAATTGCATATTTTTTCTTAATATTGGTTATTTTTGTAGAATATTGTGAGAATATTTTGCAGATTATGCAGATTTGGAGAAGGAGATAATGTAGGGACTTGATCCCTGGCACTAGAAGATCAAGATTTGAGAATAAATGAGCACAATATCAAGAAATCATGGAGAAAACTTGGAGAGATTCAAGGGGGTTGTCCACCCTCCTTAACTATCAAAGGAAACAAAGCAACTCCAAGATGAGTGAACTCAATATTTTTTGACTTGGATTCAAGTGGACTCAATCACCCTAAATATTATCTCCAGCAATTAAAGTTCCAGAGGCAGCCAAGAAACTCAAAATGGAGAGCACTCAATATATTTTTACTTGGAGTTTCTAGCAATTCAAATTCCAGACGCAGCTAAACAACCTTAGACCAAGTGGCCTCAAGCCATAATTCACTTGGATTCAAGTGCAATCAATCACCATTTTCAAAGGAGATGTTGGTAGCTGCCCCGTAGAATAAATAGAGAAGAGCTAGAGTTAGGAAGGGGGAGTCGATTCTAGTTCGAACTTTGTTGAAAGATATTGAGATTTTCATTATTTTACTCAGTGATCAAAATTTCAGTGTTGTAGGAGGTTATTATTTTATGAAATGAGAAAATTGATTTCCTTTTACTGATTCAAGTTTCAAAGAGTTAGGCTCGTGAGTTAGGGCCCAATCCATGTGCCTCAACTTCTATGTTGTTACTATCTTTTCCTTTTTCCCATTAAGCTAGTTTTCTTTCTGTTATTCAATTAGTTCTGCTTCTCATAGTCTCATCACTCTTTAGTTTTGCTTTAAGTATGTTGTTGTACTTTCTTATTTTCTTGTGAGTAATAGAATATAGGGAAAAACCAAAAAAACTGTGGATCAAGACTCCCTTCTCATCTCTGCCAATAGAGCTTGAGGAGAGCGAACCTTCCCATAGACCAAAAAACTGCTTTCTGTTCACTATTTTATCACACATTCTTTTATGTTTTCCCATGCAGGTATCTGCTGGCCTTTTTAAGGGAGTAGGCATCAAAAGCTCCAGAGAAATTATTAAGCTATTTCGCTCCATTTTTCAGTTCCTATACATCTCTATATTCGCTTCCAAACTCCTTTTTTTATGCTTCTAATCCCTTCTATTTCACTTATTGCAACTACCACACCCCTTTATTCCCCAAAACACTTCAAAACGACTAAGTCCACCTTCTATTTCTTCGTTTTCATGTTTTACGACTATCACATCTATTTTAACGTAAACACACTTAAAAACCTCATAGACTGGACTTCACCCTTTTCTTCCTAAAAACTCATGTTGCCATACTTCTCCTTTCCACAAAATCACACTTTGCAATATTTTCCCTTTTTCATTGAGAATTACTGCTCCGATCCACCAATCATGATATTGCAATCGAGCTCTGCCATTGGTCCCACCACCATGCATCGCATTTCACACTTCGCATTGTTTAGTTCATTTTATTTAATACTTAACACTCTTTCTGTCAGTTGCAATATCACATTTCACATGTTATAACTTTTTCCTCATCGCACTTCACAATTCTTACCCCATTGCACTTATCATTTCGCTCCTGTTCCTGAAAAACATTTCCTCTATCCCTTTAATTTTAAGATGTTTCGATTGTGATATTGCGCATCACAATTTTTTCCTCCATAGCATCTCTTCCATCACACTTTTCAATTCATTGCGCTTCAAAACCCTTTCTACGCTATAATAATGTTTAACCCCGCTCTTTCCACTTCTAAGCCTTATTTCATGCGTTAAGCCCTCCATTAGCAACTTTAGCCCTTTTCTTTTCTCCAAGCTGCAAATCGACACTTTTTCAATTAGAATTAAGTCATGGATAGCCTAGTTGCATGGGTACAATCATGGTAGATAGACCATAGGATAAGTAGAGTGCATTTAGCCGTTTGGTCAAGTTAAGTGTGGTTTAGAATTAGTTTCATCTCTTCCATTTCTTTTCAGTAATATAGTTTAGTATCTTTTCATTCATTTCCTTTTCTGCAAATTAAATTTGTTTCATTCCTGTCATTTCTTTTCAGCAATTCAATTTTCCTTTCTTTCATTTCCTTTCGACAATTTTCTTTCCAGTTCTTATCATAGTTTAATAAATAGCACCCTTTCGTAAAGAAGAAGAGAATGACATGAAGAAATTGCATATGCTCTATATATAGCACTGCCACCTCCAAGTTTGTATGAAGTCCGGGTTGATAAATTAAGTAGGGTAGCCCCTGGGAGTTGTAGCACTCTTGGTGCAATACCAAGGCTCACCAACAATATCGAGCATAGTTACCATGTTTAACTTGTAATTCGGATTTAGCTTTGATACAATAAAAATTAAAATGAAAAAATTTCAATTAAAAAAAAAAAGATACTATATTAATAATACATTATATTTATTTTAATTTTTTAATTTTAAAATAATTATAATTAATATGAAAACTTTAAAACAGCAGAAAAAACACATCTTCCCTTCAAAATTTCTCTTCATTTCAAAACTTAAATTTAATGTAACTTTTATTTTCGAAAATTTAGTCTTAATAAATACATATTTAAAATATAAGTATTCAAAATTTATTTATATTAATTAATAGAAACAATAAATATATATTAAAAAATGAATTCTCAAATTTTATTTTTTTTAATCCATCTATAAGAATAATAAATACATATTTAAAATCCGGTTTTCAAAACTTATTTCCTACGATAGAAATATATATTATAAAATCAATTTCTCCTGATCAAATTTGTTTCCCCACTTTTAATTTTTATTTTTGAATTCTTTGCTTCACAATTTTATCACCTTTCCTTTTTTTTCTTAATTTTCTATTTTTTTAAGGAAAGATAACGTAAAAAAAAATAAAAAAATCACATACATAATAACCTTCCCATTCCTTTCGAATTTTAATGTTCATGTTTGAATTCATTCCTTCAAAGTTTTATCATCTTTCCATGCTTTTAAAATAAGATTATTTCAAAATAATTTTTGTTCCAAATATATAATGACCTTCACAATCCTTTCCTTCCACCTACATGCGATGCACAAGGTTCTGACTATCTTCTTGCAACCGCTCCTCCTATCTATTGTGTACATAGAGTATTACCGTCAGCATTATATGAAAGCGCATGTGGATAAACTAGAAATCGTTTGATTAACATCCTGTTTTGCGAATTGTTTCGAATTTAATCGAGTTGTTCGGTGTATTAATTGAAACCGTTCGATTAACCTTCTATTTTACAAATCGTTTTGAATTTCATCGAACTGTTCGGTGTACGAATCGAATTGTCAATTTCCAAAATTTTATCCTTAATTCCGATGAATTCGAAAACTATGATATAGAGTATTATTATCCAATTAAATAGTGATATATATATATATATATATATATATATATATATATATATATATATAATTAAAATGATAATATAATATAGAGTGTTATTATTATTAATGAGGTGGGTTTTTTTTAATAAAGAAATAGAAATTTTCCAGTTGTTTTGGGGTTTATAATTATTGGTTATAAAAGTTGTTTCAATGTTTTTTATTAGTCACAAATAAATGGAAAGGGTTATTTTAGTAGAAAAGAGTATTATGTGATAGGATATAGAGGTATAACTATGCCACTACTATTATTTGACAAATTTTATAAGAAAATTAAGACAAAATTTGTAAAAATTCAATAAAGAACATGAGAATGTATGGATATTTAAATATCACCATTATTTTGTAAGAGACATTCCATGATTTTAAAATGGATACCTATAAAATTCAATGAATTATTTACCTTCACTGTAAATCATGAATTATTGAGGGTGAAAAATAATTTTTCATAAAAGCATTACATTAGAAGGTAACCATAAAATGTTTGATTTCCTATAGTAACTATAATTTGATTATTCATCCTTCATGTTTTTAGTGATTGGGATTCATTTTAAGATGAATAGGTTGGTGTTGAGCAATACTAAATTTGATGTTGTGTTTGATGTCTGTAGACCCTTTTCCCAAGGTCTTCTATTTTGTGGGAGGGTTTTTTGATTAGTATGATATGTTCTCTATATACATATTGAATCTATTGATTTTGGTAGGTTTATACAATTCCTTATGTTTAATTTTTTCTAGATCCATATCCCCAATTCCGTTATATTCATAGATATCTTTGTCCATTTAAAATTTTCCTCTTAATAAGTTTATTTTGATTCCATTATTTTCCTACACTTGGGCTCATCATGCCATTTTGGGGAAGGCGAGGTGGTATTTGTTATTGCGGTTGTACAACAATTATTATTGGTGGGGCATTCTATTATTCTTCCTATAGTTCAAAATCTTTAGCAACATAGTTTTTCTTAGAACAGACTTGGTTTATAGACCCTCGTAGATATTTTCTCTTACAAAATCACTACTCTTTTCCACATTAATGAAGCCTTGCAGATCATTTCCCGCCTTTTTTTTGGGTGCATTTAGAATGTTATTTAATTGACAATATCTAAAAATATGTCCTTTTTCATAAAGTTTTTGTACCTAAAAGAAATATGTTCATAGTTGAGCATTTCGATCACGTATGAATCTTGGTAGATTAGATACAATTATCTCTGCTTCTGGTTCATCATCATAAATATATATTTGTTCAACAGTGAAGCTTTTGGCATGAGCGAACCTTTTTTGTTATATTATCATTTAGGCTTGAAGTATTTTATTTTCAAGGACCTTGTATTTATGCCTTTCCTCTTAATTTATGCTTTTCAAAGGGCCTTTATTGATGAAGGTAATTTTTCTCAGTATTTTTCTCTTTACCCTAATTTGAGGTAGTGGATAGGAATAAATTATTCCTATTCCATTTGTTGCATTTTGTTCCTTGACACTTCATATCTCAGCATGTCTTGGAACATGGGTTGTTTGGGAGAGACTCATGTTCATATGGACATGAGAATTTCATAGACCCCCAATGCTCTTTCAGTATAACATGGGGGTCGTGTATTTTGAAAATTCTTATGAGGAGCTTCAGCTCCTTATTTTCTTACTACCCAAGGAAACTTTGATAGAGCATAGTTGTCTACTTTGATAGTGAATCTTGGCCATGACCTTGTATTCATGTTTTATAGAATTAATGCTATCCCAAACTCCCAAGTATAATAGGTGATCTCCCGTATAATCAATTCATCTAGGACCCACTCAGGAACTGAATAGTCTAATATCTCCATCTTGCTATACTACTCCTCCTAATACTAGTTTCATATTCATCTAATAAAATTAATTTCTTCTTTGTTTATCTTGGGTATGAGAAAACTAAATGCTTTTAGTCAAGAATTGGTCACAAAATTCATAGAATAATTTTGTTAAATTTTCCACCCACAATTCTTGGTAGTAAATTTCCTAGTAAATGCTTATAGGAGTAATATGTAAATTCTATTTCATTAGAGGAAATTTTATCCTAAAAGTGGCCATGAAATTTCCATGTCATTTTCATGTCATAATATCTAAAAAAATCAAAATACTTTAAATTTTAAAAGGGGTACATGTAAATACTTTGGAGGGAAACGAAGAAGAACTATTTTTTGTGTATTTTTGGCTTATCTCCTTATAATTTTACTCAAATTTCAAGTATAGTCACTCATTGGATGCAGAATGAAATTTCACATACAACGAGTACCCGTTATGCAAACTTTTGAGAAGACCCACATTGATAAGAAATGAAGATACATTAAAAATACATGTTCAACGCGTTTTTTTAATGTATCTGTATTTTTTTATCAATGTCGCTCTTCTCAAAAGTATGCGTAATGGGTATTTGTTGGATGTGAAATTTAACTCCACATCCAATAAGTGTCTATACACGAAATTTAAGTAAACCTACAAGGAGATAAGGCAAAAATACAATTAAAAAATAGTTTTATTCTTTTCCCTTCAAAATTCATAACTCTTAGTTTATTATTTTAACAATTATTTTATGATTTTTCCTTAGGAGGCCACTTTTAGGCTGAAATTTCCTCTAATGCACTTTCTAAGGAATTTATTTGCATCAAAAAATGTTTCTATTCATAAGGGTGACATATAGTAGCAGGAGACCTAACTTACTAGGGATTACTTTACTTCCAAAATTATTTTAAACATTTTTTCTAACAAAAATTTTGACCAAATAAATATACTATCACTTGAAACTATTTTTAACACTAAGAGAAACCATTCAATTTTTAAAGTTAATGATTGTCATGTGATTCCCACATGGTGCTTATAGATTTTATGTGGGGTATTGATATGTTGCTTGTTCCTTCAGCAAATAAATATACACCCACGAACCCCTCATCATCTTGAATAATTTGGGGTGTGTTTCGAGCAAATTATTTAATTGTTTGGTTTAATTTCATGCCGCTTGAGATGATACTTCTTGTTGAAAGTATTAGCATTCAGAGAGACTACAAGTTCACCTTTGTTGTGGAAAATGGGGTCTTGATTAGGGGAATTTTGAGGTCTAAAATGGCCCTCCTAAGTAAAATATACAACCAAAATAAACTCTATAAGAACCAATAGGATTCAAGATGATGATGTCAACCATGGGGTATGATTCACCATTTTTTAAGTAAAAGAGTAGAAAGATTAAGAAATAGTAAAATAATAAAACCACTTTTTCAACTCATATTTTCAACTTATCTCTCAAATTGTTTGTTCAAATTTCAAGTGGGAGAAATCGTTGGATGAAAAATTTAATTCCTCATCCAAGGAGTACCCATGTTTCATACTTTTGATGGACTCTTCTACACAAAAAATAAGAAATACATTAAAAAACGTGATTGCAATCATGTTTTTCATGTATTTCTCATTTTTCGTGTAGCAAGATCCATCAAAAGTATGTAGCATGAGTACTCCTTGGATGAGGAATTAAATTTTGCATCCAAAGAGTATGCCCCCTAGAAATTTGAGTCAAACAATTGGGATGCAAGTTGAAAATATGAGTTGAAAAATTAGTTTTTCCTTTTTTCCCTCTAAAATTTGATGATGTAATCAAACTTATTTTATTTTTTCTGCTATTATTTTATAATTTCCTTGGGAGGCCCATTTTATACCTGAAAATCTCCCTAGTCACTACAACATACCCTACATAATGGCCAACCTCATTATGTAATCATATGGCATCATCAACAATCTTGTGGTGATATCATACATATAGAACTTCATAATACTACAAATCACAATGTACTCCTCATCTTGTGGGTCAAACTAAGAGTTGGTGTGTATGTGAAATACTTCATTATTTAGGGTGTATATATCTCCCATGAAAATATTGAGTATCCTTCTGGAAGAATTCAATCATAGGAGGGTCCAACATGATGAGCTGAACAATACTAAGCATTTGTCCCTTTCTCTTTGGATTCTTAAATTGTAGTTGTTTTTTCTATATTAAATACTCACATGGAATGGCCACTATAAGATCCACAATACTTGTCCTTTGCATAATTAAAATGGAATTCAAATATAGTATCTTACTTTGAATGTAATCAAACCAAATATTGGTGAGTATTTGAACTATGGGAATAAGCCATATTGTTGAGAGGGAATTTGAAGATAAGGGAACGGTTGTAGATTTCTACAATGTCTTCAAGGTTAATTTTTCCTAGATCCATATCCCCATTTTCCTTATCTTCATATATCTATTTGTCCATTTCAATTTTCATCTTAATAATCTAGAATTGTTTATTTTGATTCCATTATTTGCTACATTTGGTCTCATCATGCAATTTTGGGGAAGGTGAGATGGCATTTGGTATTGGGGTTGTACAACAAGGATTATTGGTAGGGCATAATCCTATTTTTCCTATAGTTCAAACTCTATAGCAAAATATTTTTTCTTAGGAGAGACTTGCCTTCTAGACCCTAATAGATATTTTTTCTTTCAAAGTTACCACTACTTTCCACTTTAATGAAGAATTGCACATCCTTTTCCCCCTTTACTTTGGGTGGCTTTAGAATGTTATTTTTTACAGTATCTAAAAACATGTACTTGCTCATATATTTTTCGCACCTAAAAGGAATGTGTTCATAGTTGAGCATTCGGGTCATGTATGAATCTTTGTATATTAGATACATTTATCAATGCTTGTAGTTCTTCATCATCAATATTTATTTGTTCAATAATGAATACTTTGGCATGTTCCAACCTTTTTTTATTTTATTCTCATTTAGGCTTGAAGAATTTTATTGTCAAGGATGTTGGAATTAAGCCTTTCCTCTTCATCTATGACCTTTCAAAGGGCCTTCATTTTTGAAGGGAATCACCCTCATCTTTTTTCCCTTTTCCTTAATTTGGGGTGGTGGATAGAAAGCAATTATTCCTATTCCTTCTCTTCAATTTTGTTCCTTGACATGCCATATGTAAGAATGTCTTGGAACAAGAATTGTTTGTGAGATAATCATGTTCATATGGATGTGAGATTTCATACAACATTAATGTTCTTTAACTATAATATGGGGGTAGTGTCTTTTGAAAATACTTGTGAGAAGCTTGAGATCCTCATTTTTTTACTGCCCAAGGAAATTTTGTTAGAGAATCGTTGTCAATTTTGATAGTTAATCGTAACCATTACATTTTTATTGATATTTTATACAATTAATGTTATCCCAACTTCTCGAGTCTGATAGGTGACCTATGGTATGATCAATGCACCTAGGACCAACTGAGGCATTAAGTAAAGGGGAACTAAATAGTTGAATATCTCGATGTAGCTATATTGCTACTCCTAACACTAGTTTGATATTACTCTAATACAATTCACGGATTCTTTAGTTATCTTGGGTGCCATAAAACTGAATGATGTTATTCAATAATTGTTCACAAATTTGATAAAAGAGTTTGGTGTAATGGTCCAAAAAAAATTCTTGGTATAAAATGGTCTAATAAATGTTTATAGGATGAATATCTAATTTCCATTTCCTTTTTTGTGGAATTCATTTGCATCACAAAATGTTTCTTTTAAGCAGGTTGACATATAGTAGTAAGAAATCTAATTTACCACGAGTTCCTTTACTTCCAAAAGGGATTTCAACATTTTTTAACAAAGTATTTTGACCATATGAATATACTATCACTTCAAACTATTTCTAACACCATGGGAAACAATTCAATTTATAAGGTTAATGATTGTTGTGATATTCCCACATGGTGCTCATAGATTTTATGTAACGTATTGATATGTTTTTGATTCCTTGAAAAAAGAACTATACACCCACCAACCCCTCATAATATTGAAGAATTTTGGGTGGGTTTCCAACAAATTATCTAAAATTTTATTGTTTGGTTTAATTTCATACTTCTTTAGATGATACATCTTGTTGAAAGCATTAGAATTTAGAAAGACTACAAGTTCACTTTTATCGTTGAAAATGGGATCCTACTATAGGTTGACCTACACAATGACCCACCTCATGATGTCATCATATGGCATCATCAAAATTCTTGTGGTGATCTCATACATCTAAAACTTCATAATATTACACATCACAATGTAGTCCTTATCTTGTGGGTCAAACTAAGAGTTGGTGTGTATGTGAACATGACTCTAATCACTAAGCCTATATTATTTTCCAACTCTATCATCCTTCTATATATGGACTAGTACTTCAGGATATTAAGATTTCACTTATCCTGTGAATCCAAGATATAACTGGCCCTCCTAATCTTGCTTTCTAATGCCTCATAAAAAGTTAGATCATCAGGCAGCTTTAGGTGGGGATCAAAAGTGCAGTAATCCTTTATTTGAAACCAAAATACATATATGGGCTCAAAAAGGTATATGTATCTCCCATCAAACTAAGTGATCCTCCTATGAATTGTGTTCATACAATACTACCCTTAGAATTATATGAATGGCATGTGGATAGATTAGAAATCGTTCGATTAACCTCCAGTTTTTCAAATCGTTTCAAATTTCATTGAATTTTTCAGTGTATGAAACGAAACCATTCAAGAAACCTCCTATTTTGACAATCGTTTTGAATTTCATCGAAGTATTCAGTTTGCGAATCAAACTGTCATATTTATAAATATTTCACCTTAATTCGGGTGAATTTGGTAACTATGATATAGAGTATTATTCTCCAATTAATTAGTGATAATATATATACAATATTATTCCCTAATTAAAGTGATAATATAATATAGAATATTATTATTATTATTATTAATGAGGTGGGTTTTTTTAAAGAAACTGAAATTTTCCACTTGTTCTGGGATTTACAATTATTGGCTATAAAAGTTGCTTGAATGTTGTTTATTAGTCCCAAATAAATGGAAAGGGTTAGTTTAGTAGAAAATTATTATGTGATAGGATATAGAAGGATAGCTATGCCATCACTATTATTTGATAATTTTTATAAAAAAATTACGACAAAATTTGTAAAAATTCAATAAGGAACGTGAGTTTTTGTAACATAAGAATGTATGGATATTTAAATATCACCATTTTTTGTAAGAGTGATTCCATGCTGTTACAATGGATACCTCTAAAATGCCATAAATTATTTACCTTCACTATAAATCATGAATTATTGTGGGTGAAAAGTAATTCTTCACCAAATCATTATGTTAGAAGGTAACCATAAAATCTTTGATTTCCTATAGTAACTATAATTTACTTATTCATCCTTGATGTTATTATTGATTGGGATTCCTTTTAAAATTAACAGTTTGGTGGTGTACAATATTAACCCTAATGTTGTGTTTGATGTTTGTAAGCCCTTTTCCCAAGGTTTTCTATTTTGTGGGAGGGTTTGTTGATTACTAGGATGTGTTCTCCATGTAGATATTGAATCTATTGATGTTGGTAGGTTTCCACAATGTGGGAAGGTTAATTTTGTCTAGATCCATATCCCCACATTCCTTATCTTCATAGATATCTTTGTCCATTTGAATTTTTCCTCTTAAGAAGTTTCTTTTGATTCCATTTTTCTACATTTGGGCTCATCATGCCATTTGGGGAAGGCGAGGTGGCATTTATTATTGGGGTTGTACAACAAGTATTATTGGTGGGGAATTATCCTATTGTTACTATAGTTCAAACTGTAGAGCAACATAATTTTTATTAGGAGAGACTTGCTTTATAGACCCTCGTAGAGATTTTTTATTTCAAATTCACTAATATTTTCCACATTAATTAACCCTTGTACATCATTTCCTCCGTTTGTTTTGGGTGGATGTAGAATGTTATTTAATTGAAAATATATAAAAAAATGTCCTTTCTAATAAATTTTTTGCACCTAAAAGGAATGTGTTCATAGTTGAGCATTAGGATCACATATGAATCTTGGTAGATTAGATACATTTATCTATACTTGTTTCTCATCATTATAAATAGGTATTGGTTCAATAGTAAAGCCTTTGGCCTGAGCGAACCTTTTTTGTTATATTATCATTTAGGCTTTAATTATTTTCTTTTCAAGGACCTTCTATTTATGCATTTCCTCTTCATTTAGGCCTTTCAAAGGACCTTTATTTCTGAATGGAATTTCTCTCATCATTTTTACCTTTCCCCTAATTTGAGGTAGTGGACAGGAATAAATTACTGTTATTCCCTTTGCCTCATTTTTTTCATTGACACTTCATATCTCAGCATGTCTTAGAACACGAGTTATTTTGGAGAGAATCATGTTCATATGGATGTGAGAGTTGTTGAACCTTTAGTTAAACTGAGAGGGGGGGTGAATCAGTTTAACACCTTCCTGATCTTTTAAAAAAAATTCATTAAAATTATTTACACCTTCATTTCATATCCAATTTAATGTGTGAGTAATCTTGGAATGTAAGCAGCAGGTATTATGTAGATGATACATATCAAATCAATACATAAATATCATACACAGAGACACCAGATATAAGTGGAAACCCATAAAGGGAGAAAACCACATCTTATTATTGTTGTGATGCAAAGGCAAGCTCCAACTCCCTCTCACCACTGTTTTTCTGCAGGCACCAACCTACGGGAGGCTCCAACCTCAATTCTACAAGCTACAACTTGCAAGGAAGCACCAACTCCCTTCAATTTTATGCAGCACCAGCCTATAGGAGGCTTCAACCTCAGTCAACTACAACTAATAGCTATCAAGCTACAACTTGATAGGGAAGCTCCAACTTCCTCAATTTATCAAACTGAATGTTTGTTGATTTACTTCAGATATCAGCTCTGTTCTTTAGCTTCTCTTTTCTTCTCTTCTTCTCTTAATCTTCTCTGCCTTATTCTTCTATATTCTGCATTCTCTATATTTTCTCGCTCTCTCCTCTCTTTTGAGCTTATCAAATTGATATTATATATATAAATTCTCACATGAATGTCTGTATTTCACAAGGAATTTGGAGTGAACAGTCATGACTCTTTGGCTTCTGTCTTCTTATTCCTTTTTCCAACTCATTTTTAGAATTACTACAGTATGTACAAATTTACATGCTATAGTGGGATTTTGTCTTTTCCTTAGGATACTTTCCTTTGCATCACAAATAATAGAAAATTAATTACAACATTTACATTCACATTCTAATTACATATTTCAATTTCACTCAGCTCCTTTTCTAGTTTTTTGGCTTTACTGGATTTTTCTTTTCCTGCTGCTGTTAAGAATCTGTTCTTCATACTCTTTGTTCACTGTCATCTACATATTCCCTATTCACTGCACTTTTGAATCCATTTGTTGTAAATTTCTTCAACTCTCCAATCTTTGTTTTTCTTTGTCAGGCCTCATACTTCCTCTTTCTTTGTACATATAAAATGAATACAGAAAATTTGTACTCAATCCAATTGTCAATATGGGAAAAATTGAATTAATGAAGAAACTTCATTTTCCATGGTTATAAAACCATACATATGAATTCATTCATATTTCAGTCATTACAGTATTCCCAATCCAGGCAATATCATCACATTCCTTTATTCTATGCTGGCACATTTAAATAAACAAGTCTGAGTATTTTTTATTTCTCAATTCAGAGAATTGAGATGTTCATTCAAAATTCTGCCATGGCTATAACCCGACCGTCCATCGCATATAAAATCATATCATATATCCTCGATCCTTTAACTACGCGTCTGGATCATATTCAAACTTTATTATACGTAAGATTTTAATATATATTCCATCGGACCTTATAATGCGTCAACTAGCATTAATAAACCAATTCGTTACATATATTTCCGCCCCGGGCCCACCTATGTAGCCAATCAAACGTATGCATTGTACCTGGCTGATTCCATGTGCCATCCAACAACTATCATGACATTGCCCGATCCAACGGATATCACACGAGCTACATGCGCGAAAGATAACGTGCGATGGCGCATCATACTCAGGTTATCCTCCGCACACCTTGGTTAGACTCCGAGCAAGTTCTGCGAACAATCGCCGTCGGATAGCCCTCTTCCAGATCAACGGCTCGTGTCAATTTCGCTCATCATCTCTGGTATGAAGAATAACGTGCGATGGCGCAGTTTAACAAGCGGTTTTGTAATGGGTCCATAAGCCACGTGTCGATTCCTGTATGGAATCGCTCACAACTCCTCGAATACCGCCTTCCGTATAAGAGTGGTGCGATGAATACCACCATCCAGCGTCACACCGTCGTCACTATTCATCTGGGTCATAGTTCCGCTTCATTCCATGCAAGGTTCCATCGTATAGTTAAATACACCGTTTTAACGCTAATTTCTTCGCATTAACACTAACTCCGGGCAACATCAAACATGCACTAGTTCCATCTTATTTACACAAGGTTCTGTCTAAATCTCCATTGTATTATCGCTCCATTACATAGTTCATACGTACACAGGATATGATTCTCCGTTACATAGTTCATACACACACAAGATATGATTCTCCATTACATAGTTCATACACACACAGGATATGATTCTCTGTTACATAGTTCATACACACACTGGATATGATTCTCCGTTACATAGTTCATACACACACAGGATATGATTCTCCGTTACATAGTTCATAGACACACAGGATATGATTCTGAGACTTTATTTATATATATATAAATAACGCCTAGCTTGGAATTTTATAACTGCTTTGCTTCTGCTGCTTCTGTCGCTCTGCCTCTGCCTCTGCTGCTTCTGTCGCTCTGCCTCTGCCTCTGCTGCTTCTGTCGCTCTGCCTCTTATTATATTCGCTTTCTCTGTCTCTGTAGCTATTTGTCTTATGCTCTCTCTCTTTATTTCATGTTTGTTACTTTGCCTCATTGCCTTATTTCCATATTACCTTATTGCCTTATTTCCATTAATGACAATATTTCCAACAAGAGTTTCATAAACCCCTAATGCTCTTTAACTATAGCATGGGGGTTGTGTCTTTTGAAAATTCTTATGAGGATCTCCAACTCCTTATTTTCTTACTACCCCAGAAAACTTTGATAGAGCATAGTTTTCTATTTTGATAGTGAATCTTGACCATGAAATTTTATTTCTGTTTTCTAGAATTAATGATATCCCAACTTCCAAAGTCTCATAGGTGATCTCTCGTATCATTAATTAATCTACGACCTACTCGGGAACTATATATTCTAATATCTCCATGTAGCTATAATGCTCCTCCTAATACTAGTTTCATATTCCTCTAATAAAATTCATTTCTTTTTTGGTTATCTTGGGTATGAGAAACCTGAATTGTTTTAGTCAAGAATTGTTCAAAAACTTAATAGAATAATTTGGTGTAATTTTCCACCAACAATTATTCGTAATAAATTTTCCAGTAAATGTTTATAAGAGGAATATATAATTTCCATTTCCTTTTCTAAGGAATTCATTTGCATCAAAAAATGTTTCTATTGATAAGGGTGACATATAGTAGTAGGAGATCTAATTTATTAGGGATTACTTTCCTTCCAAAACGATTTTCAACATTTTTTCTAACAAATTATTTTGCCCAATTAAATATACTATCACTTGAAACTATTTCTAACACTAAGGGAAACCATTCAAAATTTAAAGTTAATATTTGTTGTCAGATTTCCACATCGTGCTAGTAGATGTTATGTGGGGTATTGATATGTTGCTTTTTCCTTCAACAAATAAATATACACCAACCAATCCCTCATCATCTTGAGGTATTTGGGGTGGGCTTCCAACAAATTATGTAAAACTTTCTTGTTGCTTTAATTTCATACCGCTTGAGATGATACATCTCCTTGAAAGCATTAACATTGATAGAGACTACAAGCTCACCTTTGTTGTGGAAAATGGCGTCCTACTACAACTTGACCTACATAATGACTCACCTCGTGATGTGATCATATGGCATCATCGAAAATATTGTGGTGATCTCATAAAAGTATAACTTCATAATACTACACATCAAAATGTACTCCTCATCTTGTGGGCTGAACTAAGATTTGGTGTGTATGTGAAAGATTCCCCTATTTAGGGTGTATGTATCTCCCATCAAAATATTGAGTACCCTTGTGGAATAATTCACTCATAGGAGGGTCCAACATGAAGGGCTGAAAAATATTAAGATTTTGTCCCTTTCCCTTGGGATTATTAAATTCTAGTTTCTTTTTATATATTAAATACTTGCATGCAATGCCCACCATAAGATTCACAATATGTGTCCTTTGCATAGTTAAAATTGAATTAAAATGTAATTTCTTACTTTCAATATAATCAAAACAGATATTGGTGAGTATTTGAGGTATGGGAAAAAACCCTATTGCTGAGATACAATATTAAGATAAGGGAATGTTCGTAGGTTTATACAATGCCTTGAAGGTTAATTTTGTCTAGTTCCATATCCCAATTTCAATTTTCATCTTAATAATCTACAATTGTTTCTTTTATTTCAATTAATTTCCTACATTTGAGTTAATCGTGCCATTTTGGGAAAGGTGAGGTGGCATTTGGTATTGGGGTTGTACAAAACCAATTATTGGTGGGGAATTCTCCTATTTTTTATATAGCTCAAAGTCTATAGCAACATATTTTTTCCTAGGAGAGACTTGCTTTCTAGACCCTACTAGAGATGTTTTCTTTCAAAGTCACCACTAAATTCCAGTTTAATGAAGCCCTGTACATCCTTTCCCCCCTTTTTTTTCGGTGGCTTTAGAATGTTATTTTTTACAATATCTAAAAATATGTTCGTGCTCATATACTTTTTGCACCTAAAAGGAATGTGTTAATAGTTGAGCATTTAGATCATGTATGAATCTTGGTATATTAGATACATTTATCTATAGTTGTGGTTCCTCATCATAAATAGTTATTGGTTCAATATTGAATTCTTTGTCATGGGCCAACCTTTTTTTTCTATTGTAATTTAGGCTTGAAGAAGTTTCGTTTCAAGGATGTTGGATTTAAGATTTTCCTCTTCATATAAGGCCTTTCAAAGGGCCTCTATTTTTGAATGGAATTTCTCTTATTCTTTTTTCCCTTTTCCCTAATTTTGGGTGGTGGATAGGAAGCAATTCTTCTTATTCCCTCTCTTGCATTTTGTTCCTTAAAACTTGATATGTAAGCATTTATTGGAACAAGAATTGTTTGGGAGAGAGTCATGTTCATATATATGTGACAGTTTCATAGAACATTAATTTTCCTTAACTTTAAGATGGGGGTAGTGTATTTTGAAAATACTTGTGAGAAGCTTGAGCTCCTTATTTTTTTACTGCCCAAGGAAAGTTCGTTAGAGAATAGTTGTCTATTTTGATAGTGAATCATGACCATTACCTTTTATTTATCTTTTATACAATTAATTCTATCCAAACTTCCCGAGTCTAATAGGTGACATATAGTATCACCAATTCATTTAGGACCAATTTATGCATTAATTAAGCGGGAAATAAATAGCTGAATATCTTGATGTAGCTATACTGCTACTCCTCATACTAGTTTCATATTACTCTAATAAAATTCATTGCTTCTTAGGTTATCTTGGGTGCTACAAAACTAAATAGATTCATTCAAGAATTATTCAAAATTTGAAATAATAATTTGGTGTAATGGTCCACTGACAATTATTGGTAGTAAATTGTCTAGTTAATGTGTATAGGAGGAATATCTAATTTCCATTTCATTTTTCTAGGAATTAATTTGCATCACAAAATGTTTTTTTAAGCAAGTTCACATATAGTAGGAAAAGCTCTAATTTACCATGAGTTAGTTCACTTCCAAAGGAATTTCAACATTTTTTAACAAAATATTTTGACGATATAAATATACTATCACTTGAAACGATTTCTAACACTGTGGGAAACCATTCAATTTTTAAGGTTAATGATTATTGTGAGATTCCTACATGTTTCTCGTGGATGTTATGTGAGGTATTGATATGTTTCTAGTTCCTTGATAAAATAACTATACACCCACCAAGCCCTCATAATCTTGAAGAATTTGGGGTGGGTTTCCAACAAATTATCTAAAATTTTTATTGTTTGGTTTATTTCCTACCACTTTAGATGATATATCCTGTTGAAATATTTAGCACTCACAGAGACTACAAGTTCAATTTTGTTGTTAACAATGGCATCCTACTACATGTTGACCTACACAATGTCCCACCTTATGATGTCATCATATGGCATCATCGAAAACTTTGTGGTGATATCATATATATATATATAGCCTCATAATATTACACATCACAATGTAGTTCTCATCTTATGGGTCAAACTAAGAGTTCGTGTGTATGTGAACATGACTCTAATCACTAAGACTATATTATTTTCCAACTCAGTCAACGTTCTATATGCAGACTAGTACTTGAGGATATTAATATCTCACTTATCCTGTGAATCTGAGATATAACTAGCCCTCCTCAGCTTGCTTTCTAATGCCTCGTAAAAAGTTGGATTGTCACGTAACTTCAGGTGGGGATCGAAAGAGTGAGAATATTTTCTTTGAAACTGAAATACACATAGGGTCTCAACAAAGTATATGTATCTTCCATCAAAATATTGAGTATCCTTGTGGAATAATTCACTCATAGGAGGGTCCAACGTGATGAGCTAAAAAGTATTAATATTTTTTCCCTTTCCCTTAGGATTCTTCAATTCTAGTTGCCTTTTATATATTGAAATTTTCACATGTATTGACCACTATAGGATTCACAATATGTGTCCTTTAAATAACTAAAATTGAATTCAAATCAAGTTTCTTACTTTCAATGGAATCAAACCCAATATTGGTGAGTATTCGAGCTATGGGAATAAACCCTATTGCTGAGAGAGAATATGAAGATTCCCTTAATAACATGATCAATTCTATACAAATATTGAGACTAATCTCAAATAATCGTAAGCATTTATAATGGAATTTTTTTTGTCTAAATCCTTTCCCCTATAATGTCCTAATTGAAAAATCATAAAAGTAAGCGATATGAAAAAATTGATGGCAATTCCTTCTAACTTCCAAACTTCGATATACAACAATATGAGGAAGGTGAGGGGAAAAAATCATGCATTTTTAGTGGTGAGGATGGTTTTTTTAGTGTATGTGAAAGGTCCTGATAGGTGTTAAATTCAATAGGATTTAATAAAGGGTAATACATTTCTAATAAATTAATTTTAATGCCCAAGGGCTTGTTCAAAATGCATCCTTAAAAGTGTTTCCTTTGATAGAGATCCTAGGTGGATGGGAAGGTGGCTATGGAGGGCCCAACATAAATTTTCAATTTTTGGATAGGTATTAGGAACAATAACATGTTATATATGTTATGTGTTCTTAAAGGTGAGTTATTATAGCATTTTTTACAAGATCACAACTCCAATATTTTAGGGAATTTTGGTGTAAGGAAGGCAATGAACAACTTGCATCAGTATGTACATTGGCCCAAGATGCAAGAAGAGGTAGCCATGTTGATAATTCCTTCTTGTACTGAGAATTCTTGTAGTAATAAATGGTGTATATATTATCCCTTTACTATATGCGCTCATTCTTGTCAAAGAATTTACATGGATGTTGTGGTTGGTTTATAAAATATAAGGAAGGTACATGACTACATATTCAGTATAATCGATAGGTTTGGAAACATGTGTATTAGATTCCATGTAAAAAGAACATTACTGAGAAATAAGTAGAAAAATTATTTCTTAGACAATTTTAAGTACACTTTTGGATATCAAGGATCACAATTTTAAACAAGGGAAAATTATTTGTTAGTGCATTTTAGACTACACTGTGGGAGAGGATGGAAATGAGGTTGAATATGTCTACTAGATTCCATGCATAAATGTATTGGAAAAAACATTCAATAGGGATTTGGTGCAAATTTTGAGTGTTGTTATTAGATCCATCTAAATGTTAAAAATATGGAGTTGCAATCAAATTCAACTTCAGATATCTCACACGATGGAGAGAATTATTGCATTGAATTCCTCTTTTCGTGAGGAACAAAATCGACCTAAATATCACCTCATTTGGATTAGAGGAATTTTTTTTTTGAATTTATGAACCCAATCACGTACATTGGATTAGGCCGGCTCTATACACATGTGAAAATTAAATCAGGTCGCCCCTAAAGAAAAGTGGACCCATTGGAAGGTTATTAATAGAAGTTCCCTGTAGTTGTTTTGGATACAATGATGAGACACTCTTCTCACTTGGTTTTTTACTCGGACAAGTATCAAGCTCATCTGCGGAGGAATAGTTTTACTCTTAGGTACTATTGTAGCATCTAAGGCTCACTTCTCTCATTTAGGGTTTTGGGCCCAAGTCACACCCACCGAGGCTCATGATTGTTGGTAGAGCTTTCTAGCCGCACAAATAACTCACTGTGCATGGAACCATGAGATTAGGGTTTTTGTATTCCTATTTCAACTTTTAGTTTCACACTTTCCAGGCTTAAGGGAGCAGCTAGGACCCTATAGTTGCAGGGATGACTCTCCTTCCATGCGACTGGGGATAAAAAGATTAAGTTTTAGTATTTTGAAGATTTTGCTAAGTGAATGTAGGGTTCAAAAATTGAATTTAGTCAGTGACACTTCAGTTCAAACTACAAAATATGATTTTAGAGTGTAGACATTGTTGGGTTCATTTAATGTATGGTGTAGTTGTTTTGTTGGTTCATTATATAGATGAATATGTTGATAATTGTATTGCCTTTTGCTAAATATTTTAATGTGAATCTAACAAGAATAATTTGCAAGGGTTTTCCTCATAGTTGGTTTTTCCCTGGTGTCTCTATGTGTGCATTATTGTCTTATATTTTCCTTTATGTCCAACTGCATTAATGATGATAATATTGTTCTTTCTACATATTTGAATATGATGATGAATAATGATGTAAATTTGAATAATGTTATGACTCTATGGGGTGACCTTAATATGTTAATGAAGAAATAAAATTATCAAAGCAAAGAACAATATATTCCTATGAAAAATTAAGATGGTATCAAATATGGGATGAAGAAAAGTCATGGAGATCACCCCAATGGAGACATTTTTTATGGAAGCAAGAAGAGGATGGAGCATACCTAAAATAATTCTATGTTTTGAAGAAAGCCTTAAGATATTTTTGTATTATGGTTTGATGGATATTATGACGTTAGGGTTTGATAGAAACCCTCATTTATGGAAATATTGGGATATGAAATCTTAGTACGCTTGTGACATATTTAATGAATCCCTATATCAGATAATCTCTAATAGGGTTGGTTGTTGATCAAGTTTATTGAAGGAAACATGGTTATGTGGACAATGGATAGTTATGGCTCTTAAAGACTCGTTCAAGAGGGATATGATCACCTCTCATCGAAGATAAGTATTTATAGGCCTATAATGCTTCTCTCTATCTTTAATTTTGTTTGGAATTATAAATATGATTATTATTTTACCATTATTCATGATTCCTGCCTATACATATATACATACATATATATATGTCTGTGTGTGTGTGTGTGTGTGTGTGTGTGTGTGTATATGCGTATCTATATATATATATATATATATATATATATATATATATATATAGATAGATAGATAGATATATGGATGCTCCTAACTTCTTGATGACAAATCGCAAATGGAAAATTCTTGGGGATCATGGATAGTGTTATCACCAAATTGAGTCCTCTTGGGCTTCTTCAACGATCAACTTGGAGTAACAATTTCAAACCACTTCTAACTGAAGCTTAGCCTCTTCATTCTGAGAGGGCTCTCTCAGAGGTAATTTATGATATTGGTTAATGATAAAGATATATGGCTAACTCTATGAATTGTGTCTTGATTTTTTATGTTTGCAAGTTGAAAAGATGAAGGCTTGTTACCATTGGGCTATGGAGTCAGTGACAGGGTTCTCAATGAAAAAGGCTCTCCTTGTGGAAGCTAAGGCATGCATATGCTTAAATGAAATTAGAATACACACATACATAGTTTACTCAATATATAAATGTTGAAAGGAAGTCAGAGCGTGAGAAACATGAATTTTGAGTAATGAGCATTAAGATACCGAAAGCAGGACATTTAGAAAAATATACAATAGTTTAGTGCTTGAAAGGAAGTCAGAGCATGAAAACCAAGAATTCTGAGTAATAAAACATTAAAATATTGATATAAAGTAATAATATACATAGGAAAGTCTTCATGAAAGTATCAAATGCTTCTCAATTGAAGAAAGAAACAAATAGCGACTCTTTATTACTGATCAAAAACTTGTTTACAATAGTAGCAGTCAGCCACAACATATCCCAACCCTTTATATCTCTAAAAATCTCTCCTTTATAGAGTGATTACTCATAAAAATGATATTCCACCTTACTCCACTTGCATTTCCACCTCAGGTACCTATTTCAAACATGATTCCATCACTTTCAAGCTTCCTAGGGATATTTCTGTTTTGTTGAGTTTGAATACAAAAAGGACTCTCCTTTCATTAAAATTTCAACAAATCAATTTAATAACCCTTATCAACTGCAACCAACTAATTTTATGAGTGTAATAGAGCATGAAAGTGTCATTATGCCACATTGATACTGAGCTGGACCTACTCCAAGTCAATCTTTTAAATTTTTTTCACAAATCTATTTAGTGAAAGTTCTGAAAAATATGCTTCAAAGATGAGTGTATAATTTCCAAACCCTGATAGCTTTATAGAAACTGAGAGAGGTTTTTGTAGATGGACATATTTTGAGGAAAAACCTCTTTCATATTTACAAAATACGTTTTCATTTGGCCTTAAATCAAACTTGAAGTTTACTGTTGAAACATTCATGTTCAGAAATTTTCATAATGTGTTTTAGTAGCGTGGGGAAGAAGGCTTTTCGATCAATATTCTTGAATTATTTTCTGTTATAACACCTTCATTATGTCATGACACCTTGCAACCATCCATCTCCCCCCATAAATCATTCCAAAACTGGATTTTAAAGCAAAAAAGCACCTACAAGAATTTTTGTAGGGTTTTTTGGCCTTCAACCCTCGAGCATGCTGCGAAGCTACCTGCTAATGAAGAAAATTCCAAAATCTTCCTTTTTATTCCAAATTTCATTTGTAGTTCTAAAAACTGATATAATGAAATATGATCATGCAAACTTTCCTCCTACCCTCTTCAAAAAAACACCATTTTCACCTTTACCAACTTTATTCATCACTAAAATGACTCTGTTTTTCTAAAAACATAGGGTTCAAACATTAACTTGTATCTCCCTATCCTTGAAAGATATTGCAAATATGAAGGAATTTCTTGTAGGCCAATATGTATAGAAGAAAAACCTCTCTTGGTTTTTTGAAAACATCTCCAGCTGTCCATAATCTTCATTCTAAAAACATGTATAAAATAGGAAAATTCTGCATTTTGAAAATAGGGCTGGAAGACATCCCTGTATCTCCTAATTTGTAGAACCTTTGAGAAAAGTGAAAGGTGTTAATATTATTTGATATGTGCTTGAAAATAACCTCTATCAGTTTATTTCCTTTCTCATTTTATTATTTTCCCAAAAACTTCCCTTGAAGTTGACTGCTCAATGTTAGAAAACAAAGAAATGCTTCATATTTGCTACGAAATTATTAGCCAATTTTGTAGCGTTTTTTGCCTATTTTACACTGAATTCACTACGAAAGTAGGAATTATTTTCTAAAATGACCTTTTCAGAGCTGTAATATTGGGAAATGGAATATTTCAGCAAATGATGACTGAAGGGACATGATGTGACATATATGGCGATGGTTTTGAGATGAAATGAGGGTGGTCTTGAAACTTACGATAGGTTAAATATAAAAAAATGAAATTTCCTGTGCCAACTTGAAAATGGTTTAAGGAGACCTTGCACTTTTTAGGAGTGAACTGTATGACCATGTCAAGTAATGACTCACAAAATTATGAGTGATAACAGATAGTACAGGAAGATAATATCTAGCATTATAAGAGATAATCTTGATTAATAATGCGACAAGAACTACAAGATTCCTATGTGAAGGTGCATAGGTGTTAAGCCCCTATATTAATAGTGTAGTCCCTTATTATGTTAGTCTAACCCCCTTTATCATTATTGTTGTACCCCTGTAACCCCCATTTTGTTATTATTGTGCCCTTAAATTATTATTGTTAGGTCGGCTAGGATTACATTGTGGCCCACTAGGATTACATTATGGCCCCATGGACTCCTATACATAGAAAAGAGGTTTTGTAAATTGTATCATCCAAGAATTGTTCATTTATGTAATGTATTGGAGGTTCCCTCCTCAAAGTGGCTTATTTATAAGGCGCTTTTATATCTCTTTTTCTTTCTATTTTTGGAGCCGGTTACACAACATTTGCACGTAGCTTTGGATTCTAGGTTTCCGCTCGCTCCAAATCGTATCGTGGAATTTTCGCTATAACGTTTTTTATACGAAGTTTCAGAAGCTGAAATTTTTAGGGTACGAAGCCAAAATCCTGAGTAATTTTGTCTAAAAATTTCAGAGGTTGGTTCGCAATATTTTCGGAGATATGATCTATGGAAGTTAGGTCTTGTTTCAGGTTCCTAAACAGGTCATTGTGGAATTTGTGCTATAACTTTGTTTCTAAGAAGATTCAGAATCTGAAATTGGTATGGTATGAAGTTGAGATATTTAGGAAATTCGTCAAAAAATTTCAGATCTTGGTTCGCAATATTTTGGGAGATATGATCTGTGGAAGGTAGTGATTGTTCAGGCTCCTGAATTTCATCTCAAAAAGGTGATCGTGGGAAAAGTTCAATAACTCTCTCTCTGGGAATCGGATTGGAGTGCTGTCAAAATTAATCACAACTGCACGGGTTGCATCTTCTTGGATATCAATTTCAGAGAAAAAGGATGAAACAGTGACACGTGGCAAGTCAGACAAGTTTGCTCTACTAAACCAGCCCATAATTAGGTCATTGTGGGAGATTGGACACAACTTTGTCTTGGAGAATCCAAATCAGGTCAGACCTGTGGCATTCAAAATATAATTCAAAGAGCTACTTCAGTGCTGAATTTAAAATATTTAAGGGCTGCAATCATAGAGATAATCCAATTTCAATATATAGCTCCTCAAAAGAAAGAAAAAGGTGTGTATTATTTTTTCTGAATTGCATAAGTCTTGTTTGAAGAATCAAGTAGAATTGATTCCAAGGGAATATTGAAGAATTTTTTTCATTCATCGGTTTTATTTTGCCTCCAAAAAATAATTCCATACCCATTAAGCCCTCAGAAAGCTATACTATGAAGCATGAGGAGGAATAATTGCAATATGAGATATCAAAATTATGGTACCAAGTGCAACAAATTTCGATCTTACGAAGAGCAACAAAAGATGAAATAGATTTTTTAAATGAAAAAATGGAGGCTAATTTGGATGGTTTGAAGGATCAAATAAAATCTATTATGGATGATAAAGTAGTGGAATATCACAATCAGAATCAACAACAAGTTCTCCAACTCTCAAAGGATAACCTAACTTTGGTGCAAAATCAAATGAAACAACCGGAAGATCAACATCACATCGAAAGAAGTTCTGAAGCAGTCACAGAAACAAGAACTCGACAAGTACAATCAATTTAAAATTATCTCAGCAAGTGGAAGAAATTTCCTGTAGAAGATTCCACATGGGAGGATGAGAATTTTATACAAAAGCATCAAGACATAATCAAGCGTTGAGGACAACAATTGTTTGAAGGAGAGGGGCGTGTTAAGCCCCTATATTAATAGTGTAGTCCCTTATTATGTTATTCTAACCCCGCTTATCATTATTGTTGTACCCCTGTAATCCCCGTATTGTTATTATTGTGCCCTTAAATTATTATTGTTAGGTCAGCTAGGATTACATTGTGGCCCACTAGGATTACATTATGGCCCCATGGACTCCTATATATAGAAAGGAGGTTTTGTAAATTGTTTCATCCAATAATTGTTCATTTATGTAATGTATTGTAGGTTGCCTCCTCGAAGTGGCTTATTTCTAAGGCGCTGATATCTCTTTTCTTCTATTTTTGGAGCTGGTTACACAACAATAGGTATTTTATTATGTAACACCCTCATCCCACATCTACCCAAGTAACCGAAAAACTGGGGTAAACATGCAATGAGAGGCTACTATAATCTAGTTCAAACTCTTATGTTACCTTAAAGAAGTGGAATAGAAATAAACACATAGACAAACCATTCACATTAGCAAAGAAACTCTAAGGAGCCATCCCAACCATTTGGGTAACCATACCCTGGGTTCCACTAGGTTTTTAGACAATTAAGCCCCTGGAAACTCCCTTGGTATGGTCAATGGTGCATCTATTAGAATATGGAAACTTCCATACCATGGGTTGGCATGCGTACGGGGACTTTTTTCCTCATACCCTTGCCAATGACCCCGGGAATTGAGCAACTTTTTAAGGCCCAAAGCTAGGTCACTTCCTAGAATTCAATGATAGGTTAATAAATGAATTTACACAACAAAAAAGTGATACATTTGCGAAACATTGACAAGTCTAGAGTGGACCCCTACTAGGCATGACAAGCATTTCATCAAAAGTGTCACAAATATGTAATCTATAGGTTTAAACAATAGACCTGAGCATATGGGTCTCATATTTATCTAAGAATTTCTATGAAGCATTTTTATCTTATATGATTAGCTGAATTATTGTCTATTAGGTCATAGATACATTTTTCATTCATTTACAAATCAAAAAATGAGGAAAACCATACATCATCTCTGTGATAATACATTCTTATAACCAAAAAAAAAAATATCAAGGATACATCAACCATAGAATTCACATATAAACCAATACATTTACATATAATATGTCAAGGAAAAAACCTATTATGAATGTAAAATCCAACCCAGGATGGGACTAACACGTTCCACCCAATGATAGATTGGCTAAGATAAATAGCTCTTCATCTAATCACCCCCATGCCATATTCCAAGCATGAATGTAGGACTCAAACCAACAGAACCAACAAGGTAATATTGAATCTAAACCACCTCACCCTCATCAGTAGAAATGAATATTTACCGCAATCCATCCTCAATCACTAGGAAAATAATAAACATGTTATAACAAGCTTTACCATGATCTTCATGAGATCACTAGGTCAAAACAAGAATGGATGCAACCAGATTTCTCGACGTACACCATCAGGAATTTTTCCTATATCCTAGTCTCTAGGATTTACACAATCCACACCAGATCACTAAACCCTAATCATGACTCCACTCTCCAGGATTTACCGTATATCCCTCCATTCACTGGTCGAGGATTCCTAGGCCCACCGAGGCAACAAAATATCCATATTTACTGCAACTTACATCTGGTTCAAGGGTTACTAGGCCATGTGTTCTATCATTTAGAGATCCACCTCACTCAGCTTCAAATCCATCGAAAAATCCAGTTCAACCAAAACATGAGAACACCATCACACCATGGATATCTGGAAATGGTAAGGCTAGGATGAGAAAACTGTCACACCTCGAAAAACCCATGTCATGAAATTAGAGGAAATTTTAGCCTAAAAGTGGCCTCCTAAAGAAAAATAATAAAATAATGGTTCAAATAATAAAATAAGAGTTATGAATTTTGGAGGGAAAAGAAGAAAGATACTTTTTAAAATGTATTTTTTGCTTATATCGTTATAGGTTTACTCAAATTTCAAGTGCAGACCTTCGTTGGATGTGGAATTAAATTCGATATTGAACAAGTACCCATTATTCATACTTTTAAGAAGACTTGCATTGATAAAAATTGAAGATACATTAAAAACGCGTGTTCAACATGATTTTTTAAATTATATTCAATTTGTATCCATGTGGGTCTTCTCAAAAGCATGAATATTGGGTACTCATTGGCTGTGCAATTTAATTATGCATGCAGTGAGTGTATACACTTGAAATTTCAGTAAACCTATCAGGACATTAGGAAAAAATACAATTAAAAAAAGTAGTTTTTCTTCTTGTCCCTCCAAAATATTTACATGTACCTCCTTTCAAATTTCAAATATTTTAGTGAATTAAATATTATGACATAGAAATTATGTGAAAATTTCCTAGGAAATTTTAGGTTGAAATTTCCTCTAATGCAGCAAAGAAACACATGCAATATCATGTATGCAAAATATAGTAAGAAAATAACACATGAAATTCGATACCTGCGAAGAATCATGTCATAGCTAGTTGATCCTTCTCTTCCTTCATTTCTCATTCATTCCTCTTTCCTTCTTTTCATTTCTTGATCTAATTCCAATGTGATCCAAGAAAACTCTCTGTGTCCAAGTGTGAGAGAGAAAGACAATAATGAGAGAGATCTAAAACTGAATTGGAAAAATGTACCAACTGATCCTCAGAATTCTTTTCACCAATTAGGCATCTATTTTCTTCATTTTCATTTCTTTTCCTTCATTTTCCTCCTCAAATTAAACTTGTGCCCTTTCACCTTCCTTTTCTAATATTTTCAATTATTTTCATAAATATATGTCCAAAAATGCCATTTTTACTTTCCAAATCCTTTTCCATTGCCATGTCCAGTTTCCTTATCCATAATAAACTAATGAATACCATCCCTAGGATGTTTTGACCAACATTTAGCTTCGAATACGTATCCCATCAACTATGGTTATTATGTTTCTTTTATTAACTACATGGATCATTCATGAGGGTTGTTATAGAGCCCTCCCCGTTGGGTGGCACCATCATCAGTGTTCAACCACACCTATACCTCTGCAAAATACTTGTAAATAAAACATACTACTCATGGATATTTATAACATAGCTCGATGCAATATTTACAGTGATCACCCTACTGAAAAGAAAATAAACATGACAACTATAATGACATAACACACGTATCACTTATTGGATCCATATAAAGGATCTCATTGTAGCGTTTACATACATATCCATACGTACATATATCAAAACATCACACCAAAACATATGCCAAAACATATACGAAACATCATACCAAAATTTATTTACCTCAACTAGAAAACAATTAAGGATACATAACCCACATCTAATCTGCTATCTTCCATGTAGCTTCATCACACCCAAAGTTCTTCCACTTCACTTTAACTTTCTCGGTTACTTGGTTCCGGAGCATGAGCACCTTTCTCTGTAATATAAACTATGGTTCCATCTAGAATCAAATACTAGGGTCCAATCACCTTCTTGAAAATTATTCTTGCTAATGTGTGTCATGTCAAATCCACCTCTATAGTTGTATTACCTTAGTGTGCAAGAGATCTTTCCCCCTGAATTTATCTAAACCATTGCTTTGGAGTAGCCTCTATTTTTATGTTGCAACGAGGTCCAATTCTAACCATGCTTCCATCCTTAAAGTATTTTATGGAAATTCAATGGATAACAAGGCCTTCTTTGAATGGATTAAATCTAGTGGTGGTATTGCAAGTTGTGTTGTATGACCACGTGGCTTCTACAATCCCATTTTTGCAATATTTTTTACTATTGATAACAAACTTATTTATAATTTTCTCCAATGATCTCTTTGTGACCTCCACTTTCCAATTTTCCTAAGGATGATAGGCAGTGGATGTCATGTACTTAATGTGGTGTTGCCTCATAAGATATTATTTCGGATTTAATGTCAATTGTGCTCCTTTATTAATACCTAACTCTCTTGGAAAACCAAAATTTTTGAAGGTGTTCAATTTGAAAAACTCATCCACCTTTTCATCATTTTCTTCCTTTACTACCTTTTTTCAACCCATTTAATTAGGTAATTAGGGCACACAATTATATACTTCTTCTATCTTGATGGGGTTAAATGGTCCAAATGAAATCCATGCCCCACTTCTCAAACGTCTCTACAGTCACTTGAGGTTGTAAGGGAATTTCATCCTTAGGTGTGGCGTTACCCATCATTTTGCATTGATCACACCTAGCAGTGTAACTGCTAGCATCTTGATGTAATTTAGGATAGTAGTACCCTGCTTGTAGAACTTTGAAGGTTGTCCTCTTAGCAACAAAATGTCCTCCACCAGATCCATCATGGCATGCTAAGAAGATGTCAAATAGCTCCTCTTCTCTCAAACATCACATTAGGATCTGATATGGCCCCAATCTAAAAATATTCACACCAATATAAGTCAATGGGGAACTCTTCCTAAAAATCTTTATTTTCTCCTTTGACGATAGATTAGGAGAGAACATAACAACAACCAAGTAGTTGGCTATATCAACAAACCTAGGAGAAAGCATCGAGATGGAAAAGCAACAATCATTTAGAAGTTGATCATCTACCATTTCTTTTTTTTTTCCAGGTAAGATTAGCCTTGAAAATAAATTTGCGACCACATTCACTTTCCTTCATTTGTCAATAATGCAAATATAAAATTGTTGGAATAGTAACAACTATCTCATTATCCTAGCATTGACAATAGGTTTATTCATTAAGTACTTAATGGTTGCATGATTAGTGTGAAAAACAATTTCATAACTAGTGATGTAATGCCTAAGACATTTTAAGGAGTGTACCATAGCTAGGAGTTACTTTTAAGTGGTTTTATAATTTAACTGAGCTTTAGAAAGGTTCTTACCAATGAAATCGAATTCACACGGAAATTTGTATTCTACTATTCGTAAGGTGTCTCCTAAATTTTTATCTGATGCATATGTGTGTATGTGGAAAGGTAATGCCAAGTTGGGACCCTTAAGGACGGGTGCAGTGGTAATATTTTCTTTTAGCACTTCAAATGCTTCCTTATAATTTCCTTTTAAACAAAATTTTGAATTTTTAGCCAGTAGTTTGAACAAAGGTGAATTCAATTTACTAAATTCTTTAATGAACTGCATATAATACCCAACTAATCCAAGTAAACTATGAAAATATCTTTTTTTGTGAGGGAGACAAACCATTTTAATCATGGAAATTTTATTTGGGTCAACTTGTCTCCCCTCCTTGGATATGAAATGGCCAAGGACAATCCCTCCATTCATCAAAAAATAACATTTCTTAGGAATCAATGAAATATTTATTTCAATGAATTTCTTTAAGACTTTGCAAAGATTAGAAAGATATTACTTGAATTCACATCCATAAGGACTGAAGTCATCCATGTCTATCTGAACAATGACATGAACTAGTTCAACAAATTTACTTATTTGTACCCTCTAGAAGGTAGAAGGGGCATTACATAGATTGAATGGAAGAACCGTATACAGCATGTGAAGTCTGGTCTAACATTGGTCTTTAGGGTTGATATGTATTTGATTGTACCCACTAAATCCATCGAGGAAGGAGAAGAATTTCTTCCCTACAAGTCCATCTTAGACTTATTCAATGAAAGGAAAAGGGAAGTGGTCCTTTTTTTTTATCCTTTTTAAGTTTTTGGTAGTCAACACCAATCCTCCACTTACCATTTTTCTTGGGGAATAAAACAAGATGGGGTACCTAATCACTACATGAAATAAGATATATGAACCCTACATCGAGTATATTTTGTAATTCCTATTTCACAATGTCCTTAAGGGTTGGGTTCATCCTTCTCTAGGGTTGGTGCACAAGCTTGCATCCCTATTTGATATAGATATGATGAGAATAGAATAAGGGATGCACCCCCTTCATCTCCTTATAATACCAAGAAAAATCATCCAAGTGTTGCCTCAGTACACTACATCATCGCTCTTCTTGGTTAGTTGAGAGAGAGGGGTTTATCTTCAGAGTTTTTGATGGAACAAACTCAGCAATATTTACATGTTCTAGGTTGGAGTCAGTAGAGCACAAACCAGTCCAAGGATTACTGTCAGATTCTTTCATTTGTTCATCAACTGACCAAGCAGTGGAGGTGTGATTATGCACGACATGGTCAATAAGATAATATTCATCAAGCTAGCCCCACTAAAATAATATCTATAGTTTGGACAAATTATAGGTATTCCTGATGAAATTATTCCTCTTCATCATCCTTTAATAACAATGGAAAGTAATGCTTAAAATAAGGTTGAGAAATAGGATATAAAACAAGTTGTTTTTTTATATTCCCATTTTTATCTTCAGCTTCCCAGCCCTACAACTAGTTTAGGCATCCACAGTGGCCAACCAAGGTCCTCCTAGGATGAGAGGATATCCATTAAACTTGGATTTGGGTTGGAGAACAAGGAAATCAATGGTATGTTAAAATTATAGAACTACAGTCAAATTCCACTTTGGAAAAATTATTTGATGGATATGATGATTACATTGAAGTACTTGTTACGTCCCGATATTTCTACTGTAGTCCCATATTTTTGTTATTGTAGCCCACTTTATTATTATTTTTGTACCCCTATAACCCCAATATTGTGATTACTGTGCCTTACATTATTATTGTTAGGTCGTATAGGATTATATTGTGACCCCATGGACTCCTATATATAGAAGGAGGTTTTTTCATTTGTATAATCAAATAATTTTTCATTTATGTAATGTAAAGGAAGTTTCCCCCTCGAAGTGGCTAAGTTCTTAGGCATTTATCTCTCTTTTCTTCTATTTTTCGAGTTGGTTTCATAACATTTGGTATTAGAGCTTTGGATTCTAGGATTTTTCTACTCCAAACAGGTCATCGTGGAATTTTCGCTATAACGTTTTCTCTATGAAGGTTTAAAATCTAAAAAATTTATCACATGAAGCCGAAACCCTGAGGAATGTCATGTAAAATGCTCAGATCTTGGTTCACAATATTTTCGGAGCTATGATCTCTAGAAGTTAGGATTTTTTCAGGCTCCAGAATTTCATCTTAAAGAGGTGACCATGGGAAAATCGTCATAACTCTCTCTCTGAACATCAGATTAGAATTATGTAAAAAGTGGTTGAAATGACACAGATTGTTGTTTTTTTTGTATCAATTTAAGAGGCAAAGGATGAAACAATGACATGTGGCACACCATAGAAGTCTTCTCTACTCAACGATTCCATAATTAGGTCATTGTCGGAGATTGGACATAACTTTTCCTTGAGGAATATAAATCAGGTTAGACTTATGGCATTTGAAAGAATATTCAGAGAGCTACTTTAGGCCTAAAATTTAGATATTCAAGATCCAAAATCATAGAGATAATTCAGTTTCAATATCGAGCTCCTCAAAAGCAAGAAAATTTTGTGTATTTTTTTTATATTGCATAAGCCTTCTTTGAAAAATAAGGTTGAATTGATTCTAAGGGCATATTGTAGAATAGATATCCATATTGGGTTCTAAAATTCCTACTAAAAACAATTCAACACTCATTAATCCTTCATAAGTCTCTATTATGAAACATGAAGATGAATAAGTGCAACATTACATATAAAAATTACACAAGGAAGTGCACTGAATTTTGCTCTCACAAAGAGCAACAAAAAATGAAATGGAAGTTTTGAAGAAAGGCATGGAAGCTAAGATGGATGGTTTGAAGAAAGGAATGGAAGATAATATGGATTTTTTGAAGAATGGAATGGAAGCTAATATGCATGACATCGAAGCTAGCATGGAAGCCAATATGGATGACATGGAAGCTCAGATCGATGAAAAAATGGAAAACATGAAGAATGATCTAAAAGTAGACATGGGAGGTTTGACAAAATTGATACAAGAAATGCTTCTGAATGGTGAAAATATAGTAGAGGAAACTCATGATGAGAAAAAAATAAATGTTAATCATGATTTCATAAACTCTAATTTGGTATGGAAGACCCACCATATTCCAAATATTAGTATAAGGAAGTTTGGTGGAACGGATCTCGTAACATGCATACTACAGATGGAGAAATATTTTGATTTCAATAATGTGCAAAACAGACAAAAGTTATGCATTGCAACTTTATATTTATAAAAAAATACCTGTATGGTATCGATGGCTTTTCCATGGCTGTGATCATCATTTAGACTATGATCCTCTTCCCCTCTTTCACTGTCATCATGACTAGGGTTATCTTCATGTTCATCTTGTACACTGTCATTATTGTCATAATCACTGAAGGCCTGATTTTTGTCATGAATGTTAGCGGTCATAACTGTCATGAGTATTCTCTTTCTTGTTTTCCATCTCATCACTGAGGACGGCTTTATTTTTGTCACTGTTACCTTTAATTGTTGCATCTTCATCATTGTCATCATCTTTTCCATTGTCATCTTCTTTCATGTTTTCATTATTTTTCACGGCATCATCACCATTTGCTGTCTCTACCTCCTCATTTAAATCCTTTTTTTCTCCCTCTATATCCTCTGTTTCATTTTTTATCTCCCGTCCATCAATGCTCAGTTCATTTCCACTTTCAAACTCCTCATTTCCTTCAGCATCCTCTTCCATATTGGCACTATTTTGTTCACTGTCTTGTTCACTCTTTTCACTGTCATGATCACTGTCCCTTTGACTCTCAATTTTTCCTTCCTCTCCCTCTTTTTAATTTAATTCATTGCTATCATCCTCAATTCTCATGTCCCTTTGACTGTCAACCCCCTCATCTTGATCAACATCCTTTTTTTCAGCACTTTGTTCATCAGCATCACTCTTTTGCTCACTTTGGGTTGACTCACTTGCACCATTACCCTCACTGCAATTACATTGTTCATCATTTCTACTGTCATCCTCTTCATTTTATACATCAATAGAAGGGGAAGAAGGGAGGTTTCCTTGAGGTGGGGGCACTGTTGCAGATGAGGAGGGAAAATTTGGTTGATGAGGAGGTTATGGGCTTCTGAAGACTTCATGGGTTATGAACACATCCGAAGGTATGCCCTTCCATTCCAATTGATGTAATACCACCATGTTGATCATGGAATGGTGAAATGAACTTTTCATTTTTTGGGAGTGATTCCTCCTCTGGAAAACATAAGACATCTTCTCAATTCTCTTGTAGAGGTAATAGGGCAAGTTGAGCATCTTAACCCTTGTGAAATGTATGAGGAGTCTGACATGGTAGGAATAGAGCCTGGAGTATCTCCCCTCACAGTTGAAGTAATTCATGATAACCATAATCAAGGGTGAAAATATTTATTTGAGGTGTGAGAAAGCAAAAAATATCTTGCAGCCACCTCTATACCTAGTTTTGACAAATGGCTTATAAGAGTCATTTTTCAATTTGGATTTCTTAAACCACTTTTCACCAATAGCAGGGATACCTATGGCATCAGAGATGGTATCTGTTGAGATCTCAAAATCTATGCCTACAAGGCTTGATTGTTTGTTGTGCAAGTTGAGAATGAGAAGCATTGTAATCTCTGGGTGGATTTTCACTTGTTTTACCTTGTCATTTGGTCATCTTCATCATCTTCTAGCCAATAAGTTTCAAGAATATTTACTTCCTTGTCATAAATTTCATTATTTTCATGACTTTGTAGGTTCTAAATATTCTCAATTCCTTCAACATCATCAATATATTGTGCATAGAGATTTACACCTCCAGTGTTCCCCAGAACCTTCTCTTCTTCCCCAACTTTCAAAATATTCTCTAGCCCTTCAAGACAAACAATGACAATTCTTGGGCCTCGAAAGACTAGAAGATCACATAGATGCTTAATGCATCCTTGATTCACAATATCACTGCAACCAAAAGAACATATTAGTAGTTTGTCTAGGATGAGATTACCCAATGTTATCCCTATAATTGTTATGATAAATGACTTTTTATATTGACCATTTATTAACATAATACTATGTTGAATAGAAGATGACTTATAACAGAATTGACAAACCTCTCACATCTATTCAATTTTTTCTTTGCAACCGCCAACATCATTGTAAGTAGCATCTCGCATTTCTTCAACAATCATAATTGTCACACTGGGATCAATCTTAGGAGGCAAAGGGATCTAAATCTGATACTTATTGCGATCATCCCTACATAAAGAAAGAAGACCATCAATCATTACGTTCCAGACAAAACCCACAAGGTGTGACCTGAAGCAATCTCTAAATTTTTTTATGATATTAATGCAAACAACATAAAACATTACAGTTGAAAACATAGTAATTCTTCACTAAGAAGTAATGTGATATCTCACTTATCAGCGACACTTAGAATTTATGGATAATATCACACTCAAATCTAAAGGAAACAAACTCCATGGAAGGAAAAGTGAACATAAAAGGATGGTCTTGCAAGGGGAATTTTTTATTAACTGACCTAACACACATGCCTTCTTCAATATCAGTAGGGGAGACTTTATCACCTAGTCTGACCATAAACTACATTTTGAAGAGACAACTTTGTAAATACTACATGCAAGTCAATGTGGCTTTCAGGAAACATTGAGTTTTGAATTCATAACTTTTGTTGCAAGAAAAAACTAATCACCGCATCTATAGTTTTAGTGTAAGAGTAAAGTAGAAGTTTTGATTCTTGCTGCACCTATAAGAGAATAATGAATTTTATGTATGATCACAACACAACTTGGAGAAATAGGCATACCTTGGCAATTTGTTTAACATTTATGAGATACTTGGAATCATCAGTTTTTGGATTAATGATCTGCATGCACCTCACTACCTGGATGAAGAAATAAAATATATTCAGATCAATTAGATGTGACAGAGACTGATACATGTTTGACCATTTTTACCCTTTTTTATAAGAGGAGGTACTTCTTTATTTTCTTGAAGATGACAAGCATGATTTTGAACAGAGGAATATGACATCCCTACAGCAAGAAGAGAAAAACCTCATGGTAGCGAAAAATGAGCTTCTTTTTTACAGAAATTTTGTGGCTTCCCCTAAAAATAAGGGTGATGATATTCTAGCTCAAGAAAAAGAAGTAGAACATGCAGAAACTTTTATGAAGAAATTTCAAGATAGTGGTCTAAAGGCATTGCAACCATCCTATGTGGATTTGATGCAAGTGTATATGTGGCTATCTATGTAATGTGAAGTAAAATACAAATTTTTTAGATCTATGGTAAGGTGTTGACCTATCTGGGAAGCTTATGAAATATATATTTAATCCTTGATTAAATGTGGCATGTTGGACAACGCTGAGGGGGATTTTGCAGATTTGCAAAAGGATGGTGACATTGGTATTAAATCCAAGATGTGCAACATAATATTGAAGGGATATCTCAATACTGGTAAAGAATAGGGGATCAAACGATTATATAATGAAATGTACCATAAATGTGAAGGTTGATGGAAATCAGCTCAAGGGAAAAGATAGTAGGTCAATGAGAAACTTAATGTTAGATGTTACTGGTGGATAATTAAAAACCTTGACTTTCAAACACAATATTTGCAAATTGTGAATTATAAAGAATATGAAATTTGGGCCTTCGATTTTTTCCATTTCGTAGAGGAATTTCATCAACAGTTTGAAATGAACTTGGAGGTTCATGAAATTGCAATTGATGCACTGCTTTTGGCACTATAATGTCTCTTGAATCCATATTTCATGATCAACACTAGTGACAGTGACTATCATATCAACAAAAGTGCCACTAAAAACAAATATTCACATGTGTAGGAAGGTGGTTGATGAGGTATTTTCAAGTAATAGAAAGCTAAAAGTAGAAATGATTGGTAATATCAAAGAAAAGAGAGACAAAACTGTAATTGACATTCTTATGCAAGCAGAAGAATGGTACTACAAAATGCAGTCTATTATTTTAAAATATAGTTCATATGATGAGAAATAACTAAATTGTGATTTTGAATAAAGGCCAAATGGTTTTAGAAAATTTCTCGATGATAGAGAATATATAAATGTTGTTACCCTTATATGCTAGCATCAAGGTCTGATCTATGTTTTTCTGATTTGGTAGATTTAGAGGGAACAACGTAACATGTTGCAAAGCATCTCAATCCATTGCTTTTCTCTCTTCATTATCATCAAAAGGATGTTAGTCATCCAATAAAACCTTGAAAAAATACTTGGAGATAGGTGATAGTGGACACTTCATCCAGTTATAGTTTCTGCTACCAGTGGTAGTGGCATCATGATGGAGGATGATGAGTATGGTAGGAAACAGGGCTTCCAGTTTAGAAAAATGATTCCTACCTCCTTATGGATACACATAATATCAAAATTTTCAACCTCTTCATTTCCTTTGGTTAGATATATAGGTTGGATGGCGTTGGCTCGTTGTGCAAAGGAAAACTATAAGAGATGGCTCCCTCTTGTGCACTGGATCACTATGCAAAGGAACACGAAGAGAAGGCTACTCCTTGCACAAGATATGCATCAAATGACAAGCTTACTATTTATTTTCTCTAATGAACTCACATCCATCAAAATATGTAAGGGGAATGAGAATGAAGAATTACAAGACGCCTCCCTTTTGGAATCGAACAAACATAAACATGAGAAATATGTTAAGAAAAGTGATCATTTAGATCAAGTGGATAGTGATGGATTTTCCCATTCTCTTTACCCCGAGCTAGACATGATCTTTCCAAACTTAAGAAATCAGTTTTTCACATACGCAAAAGTGATGCTAGAGGTTGTCTGCTCCCATTTAAAATCAGTTCCACCTAGTTCTATTCTAGATATATTGTTGGTTTTCATAGTTTTTTTCCAACCCATTCATGGATCTAGATAGGGATCAAAATGTAATGAATGTTGCGAGTTGTTGCATGTTGAAAGGTGTTGTAGCTTCTAATGTGAAGTGCATCACATTGTAAATACTAGGATTAATCATTGTGGAACATAAGGAAGTTGTTAGATAGGTGATATTATTATTTCAAAAATACGTTTGAATAAATTGATATTGGCCCCATGTTTAATACATTACACTTATATCAATATATACTATGACCAAAGAATAAATGGTTAACTTCGTGGAATTCGAGACATTTCTCTTTTATCTTGGATGCTTTTTATAATTTTGTGTGATGACTCAAGTGATGTTGTACTAAGTTATTATGGTATTGCTCTTTATTTTGGCTGCTTCATATTTTTTTCTGTGACAGAGTACTTTCCTAAATATTTTTAGTGCCATACCAAGTGCCATGTATGCATTATTGATTGGGTATATTATCACAGGTATCAAAATTTATATCTATGACTAGAGAGCCATCTATAATGTAATCGAACATGGTGGGGACACTTACTCAACCCTCCAAGTAGACATGGTTGAAATCACTGTATGAAAACTAATGTTTATTAATGAGCCAAATTTTGTTGAGATGTTATCTGGCCTTGAGCCCTGAAGAATCCAATTTACCTTATATACCAAGATGAGGGGAAATTCCATGTGAGTTTCCCCAAAAGATGCATTATGGTGAATAAAAGTACCATATTTGGATCTATACTCCACAAATCTAAAAAAATTCCAAGACAAATGAGGAGATGCCACCTATTATTGTACTTATATAACAAACAAATGTACAAATGCTTCCCAAATCCTAAAGGGTTAGCTCAAACTTTTGTCATTGATGTTGCTAGGCATTTGTCTAGTTCAGTGGCAGTAGGTGCCTGCTTTGAATCCTCTGGGGTGAGGCACACTAGTCTACAATGAAAGGTTCATTAGGATGTCATCCATGATTGTGAAGAAGCTTTCCTTGGGTTTCCCACAAGGTTTTCCTTGGAAAAAAGAAGTACAATGCATAAAATGGCTCGTAAATCTCTCTATTTCGGTGGGACTTTTAGGTTGGCTAGATTCTAAAAACAATGTATTCAACAAAAGGTGGAGAAATGGGTGTATATTTATTATTTGAGAAGAATTACATAATAATAACAACTAAGAGCGAAAAACCTACAGGTAGAAGTATAGAGAATCCTTCTATAAAACAACATAAAACATGAAGTTATATATATTCTGATAAAAAATTAAATAAAATGCAGTTCGAGACTAGAATTAAACTTTGAATCTACCATTGATTTTCATACATAAAATATAATTTAGAGATTGACAGGAGTATAAAAATGCATCGTTCGATCATGTTCCTCAGCAAAATACTCTCTATTAACATCACTCCTTAGAATAGCCTCATTGGAGTTACTGGCCAAGGCTATATCTCGAACTTGGACTGGAAATCCATATTCAAGATCAAGCATAAACACCTGACCAACGATTTTGAGTTTACAACATGTTTGGAAAACCTCTGTTTTCTTGTACCTTGCATCACAGCCTAGTCCCCACCTGAAAACTGTAAATGGTCTGGTGGAAATTTTACACTCTTTGTCAAAATTTTCTTTTGTCTGCACCCCCAAAAAAAAATTCATTTAAATTCAATTCGACCACATATATGTCAGTGCTTTTATAACCCATATATAAATATACATTACATATAGTACACAAGCACTAAAATTTGAAAAAAGAAAACTCATGCATAAGAAATAAGTAATGATACAATAAAATAACTAAGAAATTTAAAATCTGATCTCTTTTATGTTTTAAGTAATGAAACAATAAAATAACAAGAAAAATAAGACAGGATACTACCTCTTAAATCCTATCTCTCTACTATTTCAAACTTTCATACTATGTTGTTCCTACAGACAGTACATCATAGAGTCATAAACATCAACACCTTCCAAAATTTTAGAAAATTTAGACCATCCTTCTTGACCACATTCTCATGTTTTGATTTGAACATTAAAGTGAGCTAGCAACCTAGAAGAGTAACTAGCATGGTCAATGATCTCAACTCAACTAAGCTATTGTGCACCACATGCTGGAATACAATCATACCCTGACATTAATGCATACCACATAAAACATTAGTTATGAAAACATAGTAATGCTTCACTAAGAAGTAAAGTGACATCTCACGTGTCAGTGACACTTGAGAATTGAAGGATAATATCACACTCAACTCTAAAGGAAACAAACTCCCTAGAAGACAAAGTGAACATAAAAGGATGGTTTTGCAAGGGGAGTTTTTTAATAACTTACCCGACATGCATGCCTTCTTCAATATCAGTAGGGGAGAGTTTATCACCCAATCCAACCACAAACTACATTCCCAAGAGAAAGATCTTTAATAAAACAAATTATAATTAGTTCCCAAACACCTCTTGGTATAATAACCAAGTATACTTGACATAGGGATGGTCAACATAAAAGGTCAATAACAACTATAGATCACCAAATGATGTTTAAACATTCCTTCAAAAATGTTTCACATCATGCAAACATGAGTTGGAAACACTAACTAATGAGCATCGTGTGATATCAATCAACAATGATAAAGATAATGATGTACACTACATAGTAAATATAAGAGTATCCATATGGAGGACTAGAATGACCTATACGTATCGTACAACTCCTACGAAAACTAAACCCAATTGTAAGGTATTGATGCAAATAGGTGAAACATTAAGGGTGATGTGATCGATATTGCCATTTTTATTGATAGAGTGATCAAAGAAACTACCCTCCCCTTGATTTTTAGTTTTGGGTATCTCCTTCATGGTTTATAAAACAAAAAAGAGAATAAAATTAATATTTACAGTTTTTTTTTTTTTTTACATTAATGAACCCCCACAAAAAAGGGATACTCGATTTGAGTGTATTCTTCTTTGTTTAATGATGTGAATGGAGAGATAATGGAATGTTTAGTATGAGGTGTTTTCCTCATGATTTTTCAATGATCCTAAAAAATATAAAAGTATGCTTAGAACCTTTCACATATTAATGAGCACGAGAATAATAGAAAGTGAGATTCCTTGAGGAATTAACTAATATAAAGGGTAACAACTTATTTCAAACTAACAAAACCATTGTAAGTAAATACAAGTAGATATGTTATTAGGATTTTTTATAGTTGTTACAAGCTTTTGCTTATACAGTCATATACTTGGGTCCACCTTGCACTTTTGGAAGCCTCTATGAGCCATAGTATTATTCCTAGACCTCCTTCAGTGGTGCCCACAACCCTACACCTTGTCCTCTCCAACATTAAATTCATTTACGCTTAGCCTTACCTGGTGTTTACACAATTGAAGCTCCTTCCTGTTGGACATGGATATATCCATTTGAATTCTTCACCTTTATGCATACCCATACTCGATTACTCCCCTGCTTGACAACTCCAATGCCACGACAAAGAGCCAAATCCTGTTGAAGGTCTTCTTCTTAAGTAGAACAGAGTGCTCAAGGCACACTTCAATGTCATAAGGAAGCATGGAGATATCATTCCCAAACCCCTGCTCCTATACAAGAGGTAATCAACTATATTGATATTAGATTTCATGCTCAACATGATGAGAAAGTTGTGGAGGAGGTCTTCTCCTCTATGGTTGAGTGGGTGATTGATTCAAGCCATACCTTAGGGTGAAAAAACTAATATCTGTGTATAATCAAGCTATACTAGAACATGAAATCGCTCCCCAACAAGTATTTTCTTAGAGCATAATGAAGCTTGCAGGGAGATATTATTATATATAGATGAACTACAAATGGAGCACAAGGATCCTAGCTTGCAACACTGTGACATCTATACGAGGTTTTTCCTTCAAATTTAATAAATGGGATGGAGAAAAAAGCTGACAAATAAATATCAATCTTCCCCGGGGTTGCATGGTAATAGAATGGGCTGCCACTGTTCATGCCATGGACAATGAAACTAAGAACTTGTTGTGAAAACTTGTGCCCAGATTGAGCAGACAATGTTTAAGTATTGGCATGAAGGATTAAGTCCTTAATGAGATCACAGCTTTGTCATTATGAATAAACCTTCAAACCATAGCAAAAGACATTAAAGCCTATGAATCTATGAATTGAAGAATGCTATTCAAAAGAGCTTATTCTACTGTAAACTACTGCTCAGTAGAGCTTATTTATTTCCTATCCTACTGTAGCATGTGCCAAAATAAGACTGGTAGTTGAAATTAGTGAATTAATGCAGCCACCTCATGGATACAATGGCCCTTTCCTTTGTTTTTAGCCATCATGCAAAACTACGAAACCTCGAAACCAAAAATTTTGCAGGATGGAATATTGTCATTGCTGGGCTACAATAGAACCTAGGTACTTGCAAATGAAAATTTTCATCAATTTTGATGCAATAGTGGGCATGATTTACCATGAGATATGTGTAGTTGTCCTGAAAAGGATTATTGTGAACTCTGTCAAACCACATACTACCCCCTTTTCTTAAAACTCCCATTTTTCCATCACATCAGATCACATAATATTATCCAAATGATTGTTGTTAAAGGTTTGTATTGGATAGATGAAAAATTTTCACAAGGGAAGAATGATCTACAATTTTTCCGTTTAAGGAATGTTGATTCCATAGTCTTCCATAACCATTATTATGCCACCACAACTGCTAGTAATGAAACCCATTTGGCATTTCTACACCTAAGGCTCTAAGTGATAGGCCTATAAATAGTTGGGGAATGAAGTCCACTATCGTAGCTATATAGTTTCCACTGAGAGATCACATCCACATTATTATAGGCAAATAGTTCTGAAGTAGTAATATGTAGTGTAGAGCACTCCTTGCTGGTTATTATGGACTAGCAAGGCCACTAGACCAAATTCTTCCAACCCTAGGTCACTGACTCTACTAGTTGTTATATTTCAGTAAGGGTAGTGTCTTCCTGGTGTTATAGGATTTCTTCTGCGCTTACTTGCTCTTTTGGAGTAACAAGGGTTTGGGTGGTGGTAGGAATGTATCATGTCCTCTTCTTTCCTGGAACACAGGGGGGCTTATTTTGATGCCCTCTCATTCTCTCGGTGGTTGGTTTGCTACTAATTATCTCAACGTCAATATCACTATACTTCTATGGTGTAATATAATTTTCCTCTTCTTAATATGAATTAGTAGGTACTTTGTCGCCAAGGGATTCATGACAATATATTCTTCCTCCTTTGAAATTGCAATGGGTGGAGTCACACAACATTGGGTTCATTTAGTGAAGTTGCAACCATTGGAGTTGCAATGACTTCTTCCCAGGATTTTATTTCTTTGTTTGGAGCTTGTACCATGAGTAACCTGATAAGGCCATGGTGACAGATGAAATATCTTGGTATGTTTGCTTTTTGTGCATGGGCTTCCTTATTTTGCAGGGACTTGAGTAGGAAGTACAACATATTGACATTGTGATAGTGTCTTAGATGGTCAAGGAAACAAATGTTCATATTCCTCTAAGCCAAATGAAGCACCTATACTGTCAGTAACCTAGTGAATTGACTATGGCTCAAAGTTTTTACTGAAAATTAAATATTAGTTTTAGCATTCCGTAGATACATAAAGGAACCTCTAAACTGTCTATAAATTCACTAGATAGACTGTTTATAATGTGGCAATGATACCAATGAAGAAATGGTAATAGGTTACAATGGTTTAATGTAGAGTCTTTGACCCAGAGCCTACATGATCTCCTTGAGGCTCAGTCTACATCATGTCAATATGGGGTGTAGCCTGAAAAGTAGAAACCCAAGTTAATAGAAAAGTTTTGGAAAAGAAATGTAATAAACATTATAAATATTCTTAACGAAAATTATTGATACTTGTGTCAGGACTAGAACTTGAGAAGGAATAATCTCTTTAGGTAGCCCTTGATGTGTAGCTCTGACCTGAAAAATTCCATAATTTTAATACTCATACCATATAAAACTATGTGACATAAATTCAATTTCAATTTGACGTAAAAAAATATAGATAGATAGAAATGAATGTGGCACCTGTACATGATCATATCCATGATCTACAGAATGAAGACCAGGGGCAAGGCAGTTCTCTTCTAAGAATGTTGTAAACTGCATAAGTTAAATAAATATGTTGGCATATGTTTTTAGATCTACTAAATGTATATACACCAAAATAGCTCATCTTATAAATGTGTATTTTAAAATAGATCAAAACATGCTTGTACATACCTCGCCCATGGTGTGCATTTGTTGTGTAATGGATTGCTCATAGAGGTCTCTACATGAGGATGCATACTCCATATGCTCATCTCGCTCCATCTTCCTCAACACGTCATCTGGAATTCTCACAAATGAACGAACTCTTGCACTAGATGAAGGTTGGCTTGTCCCTAAGCCGACTTCCACCCCTCCTAAAGCAACTACAATATGTTCTTGTGTCTTATCCCTCATTTGTGACGCAACATTGGAGATAAGGGCTAACTCCTCTAGAAGTGTAACTACCCTAGTTGGTCGAGGTGCTAGAGGCCTAAACCCAACATCTTGCATAGCATCAGGTCATTCATATGTACAACCTTTTCCAGCTCCATAGAATTTGGACCCAATATCTTTATAGTTAGGGTCCATGTGCTCTCAAAATTGAGCAAACAAAATCCTAACAGAATATTGTGCACCTCATAATTATTTGGGAACTTCCCATATGTATACCAGCACTTCTCATAAATCTAAGGTGCAATATTGGGATTATTGAATCTTGCAATCTTCATACGTTTTCTTGTCTTCAGTCCGCAAGTCAAATAGTGACAAGGCCATTTCCTTAGTGATTGTACTTTTAACTTCATTTTAGGAGTGGATTCCAATCACTGATGCTCTCCTCCTATGCATCATGTCAAAAAACACTTGGTTTGATGGTCCAACCCCATGATAAGTCTCTATCAAACTCTCCAGATTGTGCAAAACAATTTGGAGACAATTTCAACTAGGGGAAAAGAGATTGCAACTTTGCAATTCATTGCGCAATCTCATGGAATGCTCCCTCATCCCATCAGCAGTAAGTAAGGAGATGGTATCTTCCCAAGGAATACGCTAAAGAATATCACCAGGATGGGTGTAAAGGGGATCATAGCTCAGATTTCGAGCAAACTCATGAACCCTAAGACCTCAACCCATAGGAGGGCGAAAAACACCACCTGTAATATGTTAAATTATTGCACATTAAAAATTAAATAATTTATAAGAAAAAATTTTATTTAAAAAACTTGCCAGGTCATTTGAAAATACCCGGTGGAAAAACTATCCCTTCCTCTTCGCTCATACTAGGATGGTTCTCTTCCGAGAAATGAACATCTCTAACACCCACTATACAAAACATTAAATTGTTTTATAACACAAGTACATGAAACACACAATAAGTTTCACATTAAACATACATCAAGCAATAAATTTTCCTTTATATTTTACTTGGAGGAGAAGTATCCAGGCATGGGATGGATGCCACAGGCTGAGGCATTTTTCTCCATTGACCCTCACCAGCAATAGGGCCAACCCAAACTCCTAAATTTTCACCTATGGAGCATATTTTTTTCACATTAAACACATGCCATTTGAAAAAAAAAATTCACCTGTTCAACATTCAATATAATGTAAAATTGAACGTTTTGACTAGCAATTGATCTAATGTGTACCTATATCGTGAATAAGATGATCCTCAGAATGGTCTCTATGAAATTGGGGGTGAATGGGAACAGGTCTATGGGGCTCCTCTTGTTCGATTTGATGTTTTGGCACACGAGTCATATGAGTGCGTCCACCTGTACAGGAAAAAAAAATTCACATTAATCAAATTTTCACAACGAAAAATAAATATAATCTACTTGAAAACATGACATAACTAAACAACCAATGTACCTGATAATCCTCGTCTCATGGAGGGGTCTCTGTAGGGCTCGCCTAATGCCATTTTTGCTATAGTATCAAACCAAATTTCTACCCCTCATAAACAAATTAGAAAACAAATTATCATTCGACAGTAATGTCATCAGCTAAAAGATCAACCAAGATAGAGTTTGTGGATTTATCTTATATGGTAAATCAGCTAAAAGGGATGCAGATTCACCTGAAATAGAAGTAACTGAAGACATACACTGAAGGTATAGACTACAGATTGATGAAGCTAGTTTGAGAAAAATACAATGCATATACTTACAAGGTTACAATGCAAATATCGCAAGGGTTGTGATGAATTCTGAAGCCTAATGAAAGGAATGTAAATTTGTGATTTACCTTCCTATAATAAAAGTATTACTTCTGCTTAAATCATTTGTGTCTTGTACACTTTGGTCATTGACTTGATGTACGATTAATTAAGAAGAATACATAAGCAAACAAGCTCGCAAACAATTATCAAGAAGATAATTTATAACCCCTCCAGGTTCTCAACATGGTTTCAGAGCTATGGCAAAAGATGATCACCTTATGGTTTCATAGGAGTGGGATTCCCTAGGCATTGTCTAATCGTTATAAGTTTTGTATTTTTTTTTTTGGAATTGGGTGAAATTTTTTTGTTCAAATATTTTCCTTTTTTTTTCTAAATATGTTTTTGACTATATATATATATATATATATATATATTTCACTACTCAAACTTGTGATTCAAACAAATCCCTACCTGATTCTAAAAAAATATGCCTGAAGACCTTCTAAAAATTCCTTGGGATGCCTTAGGTACCTTGGCTTGGGAGCCAGGTTCATTCAATGATCCAATTTTTGGACTAGTGCTATATTATGGTTGTTAAACACCATGTTGAAGGACACACATGGTGTATGAGAAGAATAACACACACACACGAGAGACTCAACACACAATGAAAGATAAGCATGAGGCTTTCTTATTTTCCATTATACAAAGATGTACATTTATAGTACAATGGTGTGACTCTTGGTTTCATCTTCCAAGGTCACTTGGACTCCATTGTGACTTTTCACATTCCACAACTACCCATGTAGGATTTGGTGTTCCAACATCCCCCCTTAATCCGAAAGGGTATGTGTGAGTCCAAGAAAAGAGTTGTAATACAAATCTGCAAAGTATGCATGGCAACACTTGGGTTGAATCAACTCTCTGAAATGTTGGAAAAAAGACATGGTTTTAGGATGACCACAAACACTGGAACGCAAAACTTGTTGCAGTTCTCGGAACTCTTCCAAAACTGGAAAGAAGCTAAAAGCTTCTGCTAGAGGAATTGTCCCTCATAAAAAAGGGAGACCTTCGACCTAAAAGAAGGGAGGTCTACTATCTCTGGTGGTTTTAGGTTGTCCACCAACCAAAGATGATGGTTTTAGGTTATCCACCAACCGAAAATGATGTTTTTAGGTTATCCACCAACCAAAGATGATGGTTTTAGGTTATCCACCAATCGAAAATGATGGTTTTAGGGTATCCACCAACCAAAGGTATGCTCACGGGCATCCGTATCTCTGGCTACATCTCTGAATTCGGAATGACGAATTGTGGCTCAGGCTCGCTTGAACTGCTGGCTACAACTCTGAACATGGAATGAGAGATTGTGGCTCAGGCTCGCTTGATCTGTCGTCGAAGCTTGTACATGACCACCATTTTCCCCCCTGTCAGGGACAAGGTGAGATGATGGCAAAAACTCAAGTACAAGTTTGCTCAATATTCGTGAACAAGTTCTAACATGTGTCATAAACATCTTCTTGGCTGCTGATGCCCATTGCCAAGAAGCGATCCATCCAAGATGAATCTTGGTTCTTGCAAGAGGCTTGTTTCTGAAGCATCTGTCTGAAGAATGAGTGTGCCGACCACAGTGCTTGCATGGATGAAGATCAAAACAATGATCTTTCATATGGCCAACTCGATCACAGTGTTGGCATTTCTTAATCTGTTGTTGTTGTTGTGGAGCATGATCTGGAATGGTTGCAGGTGAACTGTCATACAAGAATCTGACACTCTGAAATATGATGGGCTTTGTGTAGTCTGGAATATGAAAGGACACATCCTTGTCATATCCAAGACCAGTTCGGTGCTTGTTGTGGACAAGCTCTTCCCAAGGTCTGATGACGGGCTTAGGAAGTGCAGGCTGAGTTGTTCCATCTGCATGTACATCTGCTCTAGTACAAGGCACTGAATGTGAATCATCTTCAACTTTTTCTTCTTTCTTTTAATGAGATTCCTTCACAATGTTCTGAACAGAAACAGGTTCATAATGGTGACTCTTTTGCTGAAGTTCGTCTTGCTGAAACTGAGATTCCAACTGCAAAAACTCAATATTTTCTTGTGCATCTTGTAAACAACTCTGAATTCTACAAAGAGCATCCTTGCTCATTTTTATCACATCATCAACATTTGAATGAATGAGGTTATTCAACAACATTAATGCCTCACTGATTTTAGCCATTTCAACAACTTAGGATCAAAAATGAAAGGGTGTCGGCTTCAACCGAAAATGCACCCGTTTATAATGTGATTCAACAACACATACAAATGACTCAAGAAATTCTCAAAGTACAAAGTGTGCTCCTCAAATGATGGAGGGCAATCAAGAATACAACAACTCAAATTTACACTTCAACTCTGAATGAGCTACGAATTCCACTCAAAATACAATGTCAGCTCAATACATATCTCTGCAAAATATTTGTAAATGTGTAGCTGAAAACACTTGTGCAAGAATATTTTTATGGCAGCTGAATTTTCATTCAAATAGCTGTTTTGCACCAATAACAACTCATCTTCAAATGTCAAATTCTTCAAAAAATCATCCTTATGTATATGCCACAAATCATAAAATGTAAATCTCAATTTTCACTATATTTACTGTCCATCTGCTCTTCATATGTCATTTCTCTTTTTTCTGCTGTTCAAATATTCTCTTATTCCAATTTCCTTCCTCTCTCTCTCTGCTGTTTTTTTTTTTAATTAAATAAAAATTAATTAAAAAAATATTAATTATTAAAAATGGAGGGGAAATTTTTAAAATGGGTGGGAAATTTTAAAATGGGATGGGATAATGGGTGAGTGGGGCTATTAAAAAATTTGTTAATGAATTTAAAAAGGAGGGGGGTATTAATCGATGAAGGGTAGTATTAAATGAAAATTTAAGAGGAGACGTAGTATTATATGAGAGGGTGGATTAATATAAATGGGAATCAAATTAATGGGAGGGGAATCGAATTAATGGAATGGAGTGATAAGGGGAATAAAAATAAAAAATTGAATTTAAAAAGGGGTGGTATTATATATGTTATGATTAAAAAATTTAAAGGTTATGAAGTGGGGAGGAGCCGTATGGAGTGAACGGGAGTGGTAGGGAGGGTGTAGAATGTGGAGCAATAAGTGAAGTCAAGAAGTGATGCCGTGAGGGGGAAGGTATCACAGGGAGGGGGGAGAGCAGGGTAGGGGAACGGGTAGAGTCGTAGGGTGTGTTTTAATAGGGAGCGGCGTAGGTAGAGCATTTGACGGGTTCGAGAGGGAGCTGTGAGCAGCGTTGGAGTGTGGAAGGGCGTAGGGCCAAGCAAGGGAGAAGGGAGGCCGGCCAATCCACAGGGAATGGAGGGAGGTGTGAACGCTGGAGCGATAACTTTGTTGTGGCTATAGCGAGCCTGGAGTGGAGTGGAGTGTGAGATTTATGAGCGTATATGACAGAGGGGTGCGCTGAATTGATAGAAGGGTTGAATGTATGGCGTAGGGATATGCAGAGTGAGCGCTGAGAGGTATGGTGAGGGAGCCGTAGGGGAGAGTATGGTGTGTAAGGTTGTAGAACAAAAGGGAAAGCGTTGGTGAGGGGAGGTTTTGCAGATCCGTGGGTTGCAGACTTGGAATAGTGGGAAGGCCGAGCTGCAGAGCGTAGAGGGGCTTGAATCGATTTTTTATTTTTTATTTTTTATTTTTTTTTATTTTTTTATTTTAAAATAGCAGAGAATAGAGAGCAGAGGATTTTTATTTCCAGCAACAGGATATATTTTCCAGCAATAAAAAATGAGAATTGCAGAAACTTTCAATGGAAAAACTTAGAAATTTTACTTGAAAACCAAAAAATTTTCTTCAAAACCTTACTTTGAACAGTATTCCATCAGCTCTTCCAAACCAGAATTAAAGGCAAAAAATGCAGAGAAAAGATCAGAATTTAGAAAACCTTTAGATGCGCTTCTTCAACACCATTGCTGCTCTTGTTCAAAGTCAATTTCTGAATGCTGCCACGGATTTTGAATGCAGATCCTCTTCAAAACCAATTTTGAATGCGGAAAAATGTCAGAATCACTGCTGCAAAAACTCTCTAAATGCTGCAAAAATGCCAACAATTTTTGCAGATATACACAGGCCATAAACACAAATGGCTCACTCAATTTGGAGCAGGAACAACAATCGCCCTCTCTGATACCATGTTAAACACCATGTTGAAGCACACACATGGTGTATGAGAAGAATAACACACACACACACACAAGAGACTCAACACACAATGAAAGATAAGCGTGAGGCTTTCTTATTTTACATTATACAAAGTTGTACATTTATAGTACAATGGTGTGACTCTTGGTTTCATCTTCCAAGGTCACTTGGACTCCATTGTGACTTTTCGCATTCCACACCTACCCATGTAGGATTAGGTGTTCCAACAATGGTAAAATGTTTTTAATTTGGCTTCATAAATATTGAATGAAATTTATGTATAACATATATTTGACAAAAGGTAAATCTTAAATGTTTTCAAGTTTTCATTTGTTTATTAGAATGGGTGGAAATTTTTTTTTTTTGGGTAAAATTGAGGTGGTCTTCCACTTGATTTACCACTCCTCTTGCAATGGGAATGTACGACGATGTGCCATTGGATTTCTTTGCGAAACATGTATCATTTATCTTTCTCATTTTGAGTGTATTCATACAATAAAACTAAAGTAAAGGTGGGTGTGAAATATAAAAACTTACTAATTTTTATGCATGCCTTGCTCACCAAGATGAATTTCCAGAACAAGAAGTGCCCAAAACAAATTTATCTCCTCTCACTAAAAAATTTAGTGACCAATAAATTAATGAATGAAAATCACATTTCTTCTACAGGCATTTCCATTTGGGATTATTTCCCTTAGTGCTCGAATGACCTATCACATCACTTGTTGGATGATGTGAATCCTGGCATCCAAACTAGTAGTGGAGGATCCTTCAATTTGTTAAATAAGGCTTCTAACTCCCAAAATGATCTTCCTTCATCTTAACATGAAATTTATCCTATAGCTATCAACTCCCTGAATTATCCTCTATCATCCCAACATGATGTCAGTTTTGAAGCCACCACAATCTCCTTGGATTGCATCTTTTATGACTCCCTCGCATCTCACAAACAAACTATCCTCCCAAAAAATGTTATTCCTCCTCCATTGTTTGCGACATAATCTGAAAAGCTTCTAAAAATATGCCTGAAAACCTTCTAAAAATTCCTTGGGATGCCTTAGGTACCTTGGCTTGGGAGTCACCTTCATTCATTGATCCAATTTTGCACCAGTGCTATATTATGGTAAGATTTTTTTTAATTTCACTTGATAACTATTAAATGAAATTTATGTATAACATATATTTGACAAAAGGAAAATCTTAAATGTTTTCAAGTTCTCGTTTGTTTATTAGAATGGGTGGCAATTTGTTTTGTGGGGTAAAATTGAGGTGGTCTACCACTTGATTTACCACTCCTCTTGTAATGGGAATGTACGAGGATGTGCCATTGGATTTATTTGGAAAACGTGTATCATTTATCCTTCTCATTCCGAGTGTATTCATACAATAAAACTAAAGTAAAGGTGGGTGCGAAATATAAAAACTTCCTAATTTTTATGCATGCCTTGCTCAACATGATGAATTTCCAGAATAATAAGTGCCCAAAACAAATTTATATCCTCTCATCAAAAATTTTAGTGACCAATAAATGAATGAATGAAAATCACATTCCTTCTATAGGCATTTCCATTTGGGATTATTAACCTTAGTGCTCGGATGACCTATCACATAACTTGATGGATGATGTGAATCCTGGCATCCAAACTAGTAGTGGAGGATCCTTTCATTTGTCAAATCAAGCTTCTACCTACCCAAACGATCTTCCTTCATCTGGACATGAAATTTTTTGTATAGGTGTCAACTCCCTAAATGATCCTCTATCATCCCAACATGATGTCAGTTTTGAAGCCACCACAATCTCCTTGGATTGAATCCTTTATGACTCCCTCCCATCTCACAAACACTCTATCCTCCCAAAAAATGTTATTCCCCATCCATTGTTGGTGACATAATCTGAAAACCATATAAAAATATGCCTGCAAACCTTCTAAAAATTCCTTGGGATGCCTTAGGTACCTTGGCTTGGGATTCAGCTTCATTCAATGATCCAATTTTGCACCAGTGCTATGTTATGGTAAGATGTTTTTAATTTGGCTTGACAACTATTGAATGAAATTTATGTATAACATGTATTTGAAAAAAGGTAAATATTAAATGTTTTCAATTTTTTGTTTTTTTATTACAATGGGTGGCAATCTTTTTGGGGGCAAAATTGAGGTGGTCTTCCACTTGATTTACCACTCCTCTTGCAATGGGAATGTACGAGGATGTGCCATTGGATTTATTTGCAAAACTTGTATCATTTATCCTTCTCATTACAAGTGCATTCATACAATAAAAATAAATTAAAGGTGGGTGATAAATATAAAAACTTACTAATTTTTATGCATGCCTTGCTCACCAAGATGAATTTCCAGAAAAAGAAGTGGCCAAAAAAAATTTATCTCCTCTCATCAAAAAATTTAGTGACCAATCAATGAATGAATGAAAATCACATTCCTTCAACAGGTATTTCAATTTGGGATTATTTCCCTTGGTGCTCAGATGACCTATCGCATCACTTGTTGGATGATGTGAATCCTGGCATTCAAACTAGTAGTGGAGGATCCTTTCATTTTTCAAATCAAGCTTCTACCTACCTAAATGCTCTTCCTTAATCTTGACATGAAATTTGTCCTATCGGTACCAACTCCCTAAATGATCCTCTATCATCCCAACATGATGTCAGTTTTGAAGCCACCACAATCTCCTTGGATTGCATCCTTTATGACTCTCTCCTGTGTCACAAAAACTCTATCCTCCCAAAAAATGTTATTCCCCCTCCATTGTTGGGGACATAATCTGAAAAAATTCTAAAAATATTCCTGAAAACCTTCTAAAAATTCCTTGGGATGCCTTAGGTACCTTGGCCTGGGATTCAGGTTCATTCAATGATCCAATTTTTGGAACAGTGCTATATTATGGTAAAATGTTTTTAATTTGGCTTCATAAATATTGAATGAAATTTATGTATAACATATATTTGAGAAAAGGTAAATCTTAAATTTTTTCAAGTTTTCATTTGTTTATTAGAATGGGTGGCAATTTTTTTTTTTTTTTGGTAAAATTGAGGTGGTCTTCCACTTGATTTACCACTACTCTTTCAATGGGAATGTACGAAGATGTGCCATTGGATTTCTTTGTGAAACATGTATCATTTATCTTTCTCATTACGAGTGTATTCATACAATAAAACTAAAGTAAAGGTCGGTGCGAAATATAAAAACTTACTAATTTTTATGCATGTCTTGCTCACCAAGATGAATTTCTAGAACAAGAAGTGCCCAAAACAAATTTATCTCCTCTCACAAAAATATTTAGTGACCAATAAATTAATGAATGAAAATCACATTTCTTCTACATGCATTTCCATTTGGGATTATTTCCCTTAGTGCTCGAATGACTTATCACATCACTTGTTGGATGATGTGAATCCTGGCATCCAAACTAGTAGTGGAGGATCCTTCGATTTGTCAAATAAGGCTTCTACCTCCCAAAATGATCTTCCTTCATCTTGACATGAAATTTATGCTATAGCTTTCAACTCCCTAAATTAACCTCTATCATCCCAACATGATGGCAGTTTTGAAGCCACCACAATCTCCTTGGATTGCATCTTTTATGACTCCCTCGCATCTCACAAACATACTATCCTCCCAAAAAAATTTATTCCTCCTCCATTGTTTGCGACATAATATGAAAAGCTTCTAAAAATATGCCTGAAAACCTTCTAAAAATTCCTTGGGATGCCTTAGGTACCTTGGCTTGGGAGTCACCTTCATTCAATGATCCAATTTTGCACGAGTGCTATATTATGGTAAGATGTTTTTAATTTCACTTGATAACTATTAAATGAAATATATGTATAACATATATTTGACAAAAGGTAAATCTTAAATGTTTTCAAGTTCTCATTTGTTTATTAGAATGGGTGGCAATTTTTTTTGGGGGGTAAAATTGAGCTGGTCTACCACTTGATTTACCACTCCTCTTCCAATGGGAATGTACGAGGATGTGCCATTGGATTTATTTGGAAAACGTGTATCATTTATCCTTCTCATTCTGAGTGTATTCATACAATAAAACTAAAGTAAAGGTGGGCGCGAAATATAAGAACTTACTAATTTTTATACATGCCTTGCTCAGCATGATGAATTTCCAGAATAAGAAGTGCCCAAAACAAATTTATATCCTCTCATCAAAAATTTTAGTGACCAATAAATGAATGAATTAAAATCACATTCCTTCTACAGGCATTTCCATTTGGGATTATTTCCCTTAGTGCTCGGATGACCTATCACATCACTTGATGGATGGTGTGAATCCTGGCATCCAAAATAGTAGTGGAGGATCCTTTCATTTGTCAAATCAAGCTTCTACCTACCCAAACGATCCTCCTTCATCTTGACATGAAATTTTTCGTATAGGTATCAACTCCCTAAATGATCCTCTATCATCCCAACATGATGTCAGTTTTGAAGCCACCACAATCTCCTTTGATTGCATCCTTTATGACTCCCTCCCATCTCACAGACACTTTATCCTCCCCAAAAATTTTATTCCCCATCCATTTTTGGTGACATAATCTGAAAACCATCTAAAAATATGCCTGCAAACCTTATAAAAATTCCTTGGGATGCCTTAGGTACCTTGGCTTGGGATTCAACTTCATTCAATGATCCAATTTTGCACGAGTGCTATATTATGGTAAGATGTTTTTAATTTCACTTTATAACTATTAAATGAAATTTATGTATAACATATATTTGACAAAAGTTAAATCTTAAATGTTTTCAAGTTCTCATTTGTTTATTAGAATGGGTGGAAATTTTTTTTGGGGGGTAAAATTCAGGTGGTCTACCACTTGATTTACCACTCCTCTTGCAATGGGAATGTAAGAGGATGTGCCATTGGATTTATCTGGAAAACATGTATCATTTATCCTTCTCATTATGAGTGTATTCATACAATAAAACTAAAGTAAAGGTGGGCGTGAAATATAAAAACTTACTAATTTTTATGCATGCCTTGCTCACCATGATGAATTTCCAGAATAAGAAGTGCCTAAAACAAATTTATATCCTCTCATCAAAAATTTTAGTGACAAATAAACGAATGAATGAAAATCACATTCCTTCTACAGGCATTTCCATTTGGGATTATTTCCCTTAGTGCTCGGATGACCTATAACAACACTTGATGGATGGTGTGAATCCTGGCATCCAAACTAGTAGTGGAGGATCCTTTCATTTGTAAAATCAAGCTTCTACCTCCCTAAATGATCTTCCTTAATCTTGACATGACATTTGTCCTATAGGTACCAACTCCCTAAATGATCCTCTATCATCCCAACATGATGTCAGTTTTGAAGCCACCACAACCTCCTTTGATTGCATCCTTTATGACTCCCTCCTATGTCACAAAAACTCTATCCTCCCAACAAATTTTATTTCCCCTCCATTGTTGGGGACATAATCTGAAAAAATTCTAAAAATATTCTTGAAAACCTTCTAAAAATTCCTTGGGATGCCTTAGGTACCTTGGCTTGGGAGTCAGGTTCATTCAATGATCCAATTTTTACACCAGTGCTATATTATGGTAAAATGTTTTTAATTTGGCTTCATAAATATTGAATGAAATTTATGTATAACATATATTTGACAAAAGGTAAATCTTAAATGTTTTCAAGTTTTCATTTGTTTATTAGAATGGGTGGCAATTTTTTTTTTTGGGTAAAATTGAGGTGGTCTTCCACTTGATTTACCACTCCTCTTGCAATGGGAATGTACGAGGATGTGCCATTGGATTTCTTTGCAAAACGTGTATCATTTATCCTTCTCATTCCGAGTGTATTCATACAATAAAACTAAAGTAAAGGTGGGTGCAAAATATAAAAACTTACTAATTTTTATGCATGCCTTGCTCACCAAGATGAATTTCCAGAACAAGAAGTGCCCAAAACAAATTTATCTCCTCTCGCTACAAAATTTAGTGACCAATCAATGAATTTTCTAAAATCACATTCCTTCTACACGCATTTCCATTTGGGATTATTTCCCTTATTTCTCAGATGACGTATCACATCATTTGTTGGATGATGTGAATCATGGCATCCAAACTAGTAGTGAAGGATCCTTTCATTTGTCAAGTCAATCTTCTACCTCCAAAAATTCTCTTCCTTCATCTTGACATGACATTTGTCCCATAGGTACCAACTCCCTAAATGATCCTTTATGATCCCGACATGATGTCAGTTTTGAAGCCACCACAATATCCTTGGATTGCATCCTTTATGACTCCCTCCAATCTCAGAAACACTCTATCCTCCCAAAAAAAATTATTCCCCCTCCATTTTTGGCGACATAATTTGGGTTTGTCACTATAACAAGAAATCCACATTCCCTCACATCTGATTTCTTTTTGGTGTAGCCATCATCTGAACTACTAGAATGGTTTATTGGGAGTTTCCTTTAGTCAAAACTACTAAATGCATAATTCAACAAATAACAAATGAACCCTCTAGTGTAGTAGTCTTTTTAACCACCTACCTCGGGACTAGAAGAAAGACAAAGGAAATGTCTTAAGAGGAAAATAGAGGATCCCAACATTATCCTAAGAGATATTAGACTTAATAACATACAACGTATGGACAACTCCACCATTGTAGGTCAATATTCCAACATAAGCTTTTTTATTTATTATCGAAAGAAATGGATGACAAAGAATTTTCTTTTAGTGCTAGGATACTCTCTATGTTTCCTCATAATTTCCATAAGATTGTATGTCTAGGTCACTTCTTCAAGGGTTAACATGAGAAAAATAGAGCATAAGCAATGGTTTTGAGGTAGTTAAGACTTATACCTTGAGAGTTGGAAAATCAATTTTACAACCATTCTGAGAATTTATAGGTCGTCCCCATCTCGATGCATATGCTAGGACTTCCTATTCATCTCTAGTTTATAAAAAAAAACAAAATATAGGAAATAGTTTGGTATTTTTTTATGATGTGAACTTCTCAGTTCTAGTGAGCAGATATATGGTCGTGGCCAAAACCCTGGTGGGTCTAAACCTAGCGTAAGGCATGGGATACTTCATCACCATTAAATGAGAAAACTTAGCCTATTACCAACCACTTGACTATGAAGTTTTCCCATTTGAGAGTACGAAATGTATGGTATATGAACATTTGGTTGTTAAATCACCATAATTTCTCTTCCTCTTTCCTTTACTATTATCATTAATTGTTTCCACGAAATGCATCTTCTGATTAGTCAAACCTGAGTCCGGCTGCGAAAGAAAATGTTCTCCATAATATATTTTAAAAGAATCCATATTATAGCGAGCGGAAATCAAACCCTCTATCTTGAGGATTTTTTTCATAAACAACATTATAGTGCTTCAAAGCTTGAGAATGATTGCCGGCTTTTTATTTGTGAAGAATCCATATTATAGCGAGCGGAAATCAAACCCTCTATCTTGAGGATTTTTTTCATAAACAACATTATAGTGCTTCAAAGCTTGAGAATGATTGCCGGCTTTTTATTTGTGATGAGCAAGAGCCAATAAAATATCTTAGTCATCCTTTTAGATTCAAATTTCACCAAAATTTATCTTCCTTTTAAAATATTTGGTAGCAAAGAAAATGACAGCCCGAAAAGAAAATGTAAACAATAGTGCAGAATGTCGGGCGAGTTAAAAAATTTGGGGTTTTATTGTAAGAAAAAAACTCTCGGACGAGAGTTAAAAAAATCTCATCCGATAGTCGCTTTTAACTCTCGTCCGAGAGTTGTTTTTTAACTCTCATCTCAAAGTCTTCTCGACCAGCTTTTATTTCCTAACACTGAATCCCTGACGAGAAAATACTTAGCTCTCGTCCAAGAGTATTGAATTTTAAACCCGGTTAAGCCCAATCAAACTCTCAAATTCTAAATCTTAAATGTATATTATAGCAAATGTAATATTCTATTAATCCAAAGTTATTAAATATAATAGTATTATTATGAATACTAGATTTAATAATAATAATAATATTAGTATCAGTCTTGTAATATTAATAATTCGGCCCATGGTATTTGTAATAATTTGTCCCGTTGTATTTGGCCTATAGGGGTCACCTAAATAAAACCTCTTTTTATTTATTTACCATACATCTAGTTTATTTATTTACCATACCTAGACATCTTTACATTTTAAATTTATATTATGTTTATACATAATAATAATAATAATTATAAACAGGTTTATTTAAAAATTAACCAAACATTAACTAAAAAACTTTAATTATTGTTTGAGGATGTGACATCCTTAGATTTTAAATTAGTTGAAATTTAAAAATAAAATTTTAAATTCAAATAGTAAAGCATAGGATGAGAAAGGCTAAGAAGAATGATATCATGATTACTATGTCATTATTTAAGATAATTATGTTAGTATTTAGGTTTATGTAACTTTCTTTTTAAATTTAACCTTCTATCACATTCTTTAAAAAAATATTTAGAAACTAAAATTTCTATATATTTTACTTAACAACTTTACTTTACAACTCTCTCCATACAAACAGTAGTAGTTATGCAAGATCTAATAGTTGATACGCTGTTATGCCTACCAAGATCTTCTAATCAGAGTCGATCCAAGTTAACCCATTCCTTTTACCACATATTTGCTCGAATCTTCACATTTTTCTTTAATTCCAATTGTTCAATGGAAATCATACATTTTCAGAAACACTCTCGGTGTTACCCTGTGCAAAAAAATCGAGTTACTCCTTGGACGAACCCTGAGCATCCCCGCTTCTATTCACAGCAATTGAGGTCGTTGCAACATCTCAGAGGAAGTGTTTCTTCCCTGTGAGACTTTTTAGAATATCTTGAAATTGTTAGGAAATGGAAACTTCTTTGACCAAAAAAGACACGTTTTTTTCCAGAAATTGCTAAACTATCAGTTAGATTGAAATACCAGAAATAAAAGAGATATTAGGCTTACAAAAGCGTATTACCAGAAATATGTAAATGACCAGCACTGTGAGGTGGCGGAAGACTACCAGAACTCTCAGGTCAATTAAAGTAAGCTTGAAAAAAAAAAGGAGGTAATTCTAATAATCCCATAGAGCATGACTGGTCTTATGATCAATTTTATTTCTTAAAACTTTATCGAGTTACCAGAAAATATTAAGTTTTCCATAATTTTTATATATTAAGAAAAATTATTTAAAAAAAAAACCAAAATTAACAAAACTAAACTATAAATATAAATCAAATAATTAAACACAAAAGAAATAAAAATATTGAATTTATCGAAAAACACTTTACAAAATCTCCAGAATCATTTTACTAAATCTCCAATTGCTGAACTAATTTTATTCTAAATAAACCAAAGAAAATTGTTTTAACGGATCTTCCTATGTAGGCTGGGTACAAGGGCTATAGTATTGTCAAATCCCCCGTAACGAGAGTTCGGTCCCAGAAAGACGGAGCTTATTGGGCAGCTGGGAAGAAAATCCCATGTTTTATTCATTAAATTGTAGACAACCACGGATACCGCTTCAGTTGTTCCAATCCTGAAGGATGATGGTGTGAAGCACACGTGATGTCCCACCCCTATGCATGACTGCCACAGTAATTCCAATGGATTTGCTGAAAGCTTATTCCTCCATTCCTTGCAGAGCAAATAAGGCATCCGTGAAATCTCCACCCATTTCCACGACACTGTGTTTGAATCCTCATTCTTAAACTCCCATATAATAGTCTCCTGCTTCTTATCCACCGGCCACTCAGCTTGTGCAACTAGAGTGATTAACAGTAGACGGGACCCACAGGTGATTAACAATGGCAGAAGAAGGTTGTAATTCCGCACTATTTCAGGGAATGGTGCGAAAAGCACGGGAATAGGCTTCGGTGCCACACCTAAACCGATAGTGAAACACGCGATGCCATCCACTTCGTCCGCTCTCCTCTGACAGAGGCTGTAGAATGATCCGTTGCAGTGGACAAGCGGAGTGTTTAGATTCATTTTATAATCATCAGGAAAATATCCAGCGATATTCCAATCCTGTTGGGAAGGTTCATAAATTTGCACCATCGAGTTATCCGTGAGGGCGACAACTTTGTATGCAGCGTCATATTTGTGATTACTACTCTCATTAACAACAATGCATTCACCGTAGAGTCTTGTGTGTGGCACGGGAATATCAACGAACGTTCGTGTATAAGGATTGCAGAGCTTTATTGTGATTCCACTTCTAGAGATAGTCTGGAATCCATCGTTTCTGGTGACCAAGATGAATCCAGCCACAGACTGTACGCGGCTGATATACCGATGCTCATGGGCTTCAGGTTGGGCTCGCGGTCTCGAATCGTGTAGGAATGAAAGGGTGAAGTAGGGATTAATCCATGTACGTGTGTAAAAACAGAAACCCATACATGGCATTTCGGGATTCCTGTTGCAAACAACCAGCCATGGCTGCCTTCCGTTGGGAGGGGCTTCAGCCCACTTTGTTAGGAAGTAGTTTGAAGACAGAAACTCATTCCATTCCTTGGAGATGAGGCGGTAACGGTATACAAACTCCTCTGGCAGACGAGCTAATATCTCCGTTTGAAGATCGCACGATTCGCTCAACCATGAAGCCACAACACCCGAATCTGCTTGTTGCATTTCCATATTTATAAGTGAAAAGGACAAAACAGAGTTCAATGTTTGCCGAAACAAAAAAAACGGGATTTACTATAGAATCAAGAATAAATTTGATATTTCTTGAACAACCACGTAACAAATTTATAGTGGATTATAGTGGGTGTAACGTAGATTATGATGGTCAGCACTATTAAAAACAAATATGAAACGTCGGCTTTATATTATTGTATATTAAATGAATGTATGTAGTGATAGAGACGTTGTTTCGCTTCTCAATAAGAGAATACTATCCCAAAATTATAAATAGTTAAAATTTATAGTGTAAATGTGAAATAAAAAATTTGTAAATAAATGAAACAATATAGAGGATAGTTAGTTACCAAGTTTTAATTCTTAAATAAATTAAATCAGTCTAGATTTATTTATTTGGATTTTATTTTTTTTTAATTTTTTTTAATTAGCTGATGCAAGGTGCAATAAATTATTTGATGTTATATTTTGGGTATTTTTTATATATATTAAACTCATATATATAAAATTGTTAGAAGAAATTATTTTAATGATGATGATGATGGTTAATGTTCACTGAGACCAAACTTTGGTCAATTGGACCTAAAGAAACTAATTATTTAGTTTGTATTAAAATTGTACTCCTATGCTCAAAGAGCTTGGAGATAAGCATCTCAAGCTCACTATAATTTTGACATGTTAAAAGGCTAGGAAGGTCAGTATTGAAACAAAGGTTATGAAACTGAGATCTAAGTGGAAGTGATTTTCATCCTCAAAGTTCATATTCTCACAAAGATGACAAATCCTTTCTAATAAAGAGATACTTTTGAATAAAGATTAACAATGACATATATTAAAACATTTGAATTTGTCTCAATATTTTAAAGTTTGGTTCTCTATATACTTTATATAACGATTCAAGTATACAATTTAACCAATGAAAAATTATGTATTGTAACTTGTACTCTAAATATATTTTTCCTCTAAAGAATCTTGATCCCTCTCTACACATGTTAGATCCATATTTAAAACATATTTATATAAATATTTTATTATATAAAAAAATATCAATATAAAATACTTGTTAATTACTAGAAAAAAATATTATATCTTTCAAAACAATAAATTATTTAAAATTTTATATTAAATAATGTAAATTACAATCAACTTCATATAAAATATTAAGAATATAGAATTTTTCAAACAATTATAAGTACCTTACTATTGATTAGATACTCATTATTAATAATACTATTAATATATACCTATTTTATTTAATATAATGAGTACTTTTCTCCATGTTAGTAATATCTCTATTTATTCCTACATTAATATATAATTATTATAAAAATTAAATTATATTTTTATTATTAACCCATTATTATAATAAAAGTTAAAGCTATGTATTCGATTGCATTTTCGGAGAGTAACGAATCTGCAACTCTGGGCTAGGGTTTCTAGCCTCCCTGCCATGGCGCCGCAGCCTGCAACATTCTTCTGCCAACAATCATTGCGATAATCCTCTCCGGGCCTCTCCTACTACTGATCCCCCATCAATGGCCATGCCAAGGGGAGAGGCTCTCAAAGCCGCCCCCCAATGTCAACGTTGAAGTGACCCTGAAGATGTCAGTCGATGCGATCCCATACAAGCACGGTAACGCTCAGACCTCTGCAACAAGTCAAAATACGTTGGACACCAACATGCAAAAGACCACCGCGGAAGATAAACTGGAAAGTCAAGAACATAAAACGACAGAAGTGCAGGGTACCACAGAGATTCCCAATGCTTCTTCTGGCACTTGCAAGTCGATCGCTACCAAACGCCCCAAAATCGAGCTACCGAGTCACAGGATCAATGCCCAGATCCAGTTCATGAGAGACCATGCGCTGATTGGCAAATTTGTCGGGTTTTGGCCAACTGAAAAGGCCCTGCATGGCTGGATTAGGGCCAAATGGAAATCGAAAGGTCAGGTTACATTGCAACTCAGCCCCAAAGGCTTCTTCACCGCCATATTTAACTGTCTCGAGGACAGGAACCGGGTTATGGACGAGGGTCCCTATTTCTTCAACTCCTCCGGTCTCTATTTGCGGGATTGGATCGAAAGATTTAACCCGGACAAAGAGGATCTCAATTGGGCGCCTGTCTGGATACGACTCTACTCCCTGCCGCTGGAAACAAAACAATTGCCGCTGGAAATAAGGACATAGGCAATGGCCTTGGCGAATTTGTCAAAATTGCTGAGGAAACAAAACTCAGGAGGTATACCTCCTATGCCCGGATCTGTGTCTTCATGCACCTCGCACAGGCTCTCCCCGACTCTGTAAGTATCTATCACGATGATTTTGAGTGGGTGCAAACTATAGATTATGAACATGTACCTTTTAGATGCAGGAAATGCCACACCCATGGACTTTTGTTCCGAGATTGCCCCCTGAATGCGCCTCCTAGTAATACCACTAACCCTGCCTCTTCTCCAGATGCTGAAGGTTTCACTAAGGTCCAGAGCCGGCGCCGGAATAGCAAGAAATCTCCCCCTCTAAACCCCAAAACCCCCAGTCAAGCTCTGATTCCTCCCTCCACTAGCAATAGTTTTGACATTCTAGCTACCCATGTTTCTGACATCCCTATCTTGGACACTGCCCCCATACCCCCATCTACCTCAGTGCCTGAATCCAGTGTTGGCCCTCAGTCTACCATGGAGGTCGACACTACCGGGGCTAATGAAAGCCAGATTCTTCCTTTGGAGGATGAAACTGAAATGGTTGACATAGGAGAACTGGATATATTCACCTTGGAGCGAGCATGCAAAAAAAGGGACTTCGACGAGATCTCGGAGAAGCAAATCGAGAATCTAACTGCGGCTCTTGCTCGTGTGCAGCAACACTAGAAATCCCTTGGCATCCAGCAGGGAAGCCCATGGGATGGGAAGAAGCTCTTCAAAGACTCAAAGAAAAGAGGCAGAAAATCAGATCTACAAAGGACAATCCTCCTGGGGAAGATGCTAGTGGAATCTGGTAGATATCCCAAGCTTACGAAGTTCTTCCTGCCCCATGAAGGAAGTTCTCAATGAAAGTCATCTCATGGAATATAAGGGGTTCAAATGGCCCCTCAAAAGTCCATATGATTAAAAAATTGATTCAGATGGAAAAACCACAAATCTTCTTTCTGCAAGAAAATAAATGTACAAGTCATACCCTCGGCCCCATTCTCTCCAACGCTTGGCCAGGGAGTCACTCTATCGCGGTGGATGCCTCCAGAGCCTCAGGAGGTCTAGCCATCGCCTGGGATCCGAAAGCTGTTTCAATAGATGATGCACATGCTGCCCATAATTTAATTCAGGCCTCTTTCCACATCCATGGAACCAATCTACACGGGCATCTCTCTAACGTTTATTTCCCTCAGGAGACTGGAAGGAAAATCGACCTGCTAAACATGGTAGAAAAGCTCAATTCTACCAGAGCTCACCCCCTATGGATTCTGGGGGGTGATTTCAACATGATAACCCGCTTGGACGAGAAAAGAGGTAACAGGGAAAAACTTGAGGCGGACAGTCTTCACTTCAAAGACTTCATTCGGCGGAACTGGTTGATTGACCTTCCCTTCACCAACGGAAATCATACCTGGAACAACAGGAGAGCGGGTACTCAACAAATCGCTTCTAGGCTGGATAGATTTCTCCTTTCAGATAATGCTATACATATTGGAGGCGATTTTCAAGCCATGATCTTACCTTTTCATGGCTCGGATCACTGGCCAATTTCGCTACAATGGGCTAGACCTGGGGACCGCATCAGGAGACCCTTTCATTTTGAGGAGTTTTGGTTAACACATCCAAGCTTCAAGGAAATGGTAAAGTCAGCTTGGCACGCATTCAATCCTCCTCCAGGCTCTGGAATGTACAAGTTTCAGCAGCACCTTAAAGATCTCAAAGCTCGCATTAGAGACTGGAACCACTCCACCTTTGGTAATATTTTCCAACAGCAAAGGCTCCTAGAAAAATCAATGGCAGACCTACAGCTACGCATCATCCAAGAGGGACTCAATGAGGTGACGGACCTGGAAGAGAAAAGTCTACTCACACATCTGGAGGAAAGAAGGCAACAAGAAGAGATTCTTTGGAGACAGAAATCCTGAATCAGATGGCTAAAGGAAGGGGAACGGAATACTAAATTTTTCCACCAATCTACTGTTCAACGTAGGATGTGCAACAACATGAATTTTCTCCTTCGCCCAACAAGAGAAATATTGGAGCAGCACCAAGACATCGAAACTGAACTGGTTTCTCAGTTCAAATTGGTGCTGTAGGAAGACAACTTCGACAGGCAACCAACAATTAACAAAATTCTACAACACATCCCAAAGCTCATCACAGAGGAACATAATCAACTTCTGTTGTGCCCAGTCACTCCGTTGGAAGTCGAACAAGCTGTAGGCCAAAACAAGGATGGAAAAGCGCCTGGACCTGACCGCTTCACTGCAAACTTCTTCCATCATTTTGGGGATTTGATTAAAAATGAGGTCTGGCAGTTGGTGGAGGAATCCAGATCTATGCACTGGCTTCTCCCATCCATCAATGCCACTTTTATTGCCCTGATCCCTAAGGAGGACCAAGCTGCCACTCTTGACAAATTCCAACCCATTGCACTCTGCAATGTCATCTACAAGATCATCTCTAAGGTGATTGCCAACAGGTTAAAGCCGCTGCTTCCCCTGCTCATCTCTCCTGAGAAAACCAGATATGTAGAGGGATGAAAAATTTTGGATGGCATCATTCTCACTCATGAGATCATCCATTTGCTGAAGCAGACCAAAAATCCAGGTATGCTCCTCAAGATTGATTTATCAAAAGCTTTCGACAAATTTAATTGGAATTATATTCAACAAATGTTAGCTGCTTTTGGTTTCAGCCCTCCTTGGATCAGATGGGTCATGAGTCTAATCTCCTCTTCCTTTTTCTCAGTTCTGGTCAATGGTTTCCCTTCCCATCCCTTCTCCCCCTCTCATGGCATTCGCCAAGGAGATCCCCTGTCACCCTTTCTTTTTGTGCTGATGGCGGAGGGGCTAGGTCGATCCATCCATTATGCCCTTAACTCACATCAACTCCATGGCATTTCTGTTCACGATTCCCCCGCCTTCACCCACCAGCAATTCGTGGATGACACAATGTTGTTCAGTCATCCTTCCGCCCAAGAAGCATCCACCCTTAAGGAGTTGATCGACTTGTTTACTGAAGCCTTGGACATGCCTGTCAATGCTGCTAAGTCGCAGGTCTTCTTCTTTAACACTGCTCTCCCCATTCAGCACCATATAGCTAGAATCTTGGGATTCTCCATTGCCAAGCTGCCTGCCAAGTACTTGGGAGCCCCCGTGATTGTCTCTACTCTTAAGCACTCTTCCTGGCGAACTCTTCTGGACAGGATGGAAGCCAAATTTTCCTCCTGGACTCTTCGCCCTCTTAACCTTCCTAGTCGATTCATTCTTGTCAAGTCTGTCCTTCAGTCGTTGCCGCTTTACCTATTCTCGGTTCTTGCTGCCCCCAAATGGGTCCTCAAACAACTCAGATCTATTCAGCGCAACTTCCTGTGGGGAGCCTCAGGTCAGAACAGAAAATGGGCTTTGGTGAAGTGGAATATGGTATGCAAGCCAAAGATGGCGGGGGGATTGGGTCTCCGTGATCCTATGCACAACAATGCTATCATGGGAGCCAAGATTTGGTGGCATTGGCTTACCCACCCTTCCACCCCATGGGCCCGACTTTGGAATGCCAAATATGTGAACCATAGACCCCCTTCAGAGCTCATACGATTTCCTACGGCAGAATCAGGTTCACTGATATGGAATGCAGCCAAACAACACCGCCTTCTCATTCAAGAACACAATTTCTGGGAGGTTTGCAACGGTCAAACAACACGGTTCTGGACAGATTCGTGGCGACAACAGCCCAAGGTTCTCTCCTCCATTCATCTGCCCCTACAGCCAGCTTTGATCTCCCACCTGGAAGCCTCGATTCACCTCTTCTGGGAGGACAACCACGCTCAGGGGTTTAGGCACTGGAAAACAGCCGCAAGCTGCTTGAACAATCAGCAAGATCAGGCTCATCCGATGCTGGAAGCGGAGCTAACAAGCAGGAAAATCAGATACACAGACAAGAAGGATATCCTTTGCTGGGGGCACTCTTCATCAGGCAAATTCACCACGCAGGAAGCTTACGCTCTGATGACCCAGAATCCTGATCCCGTTGACCCCATCTGGAAAGAGTTTTGGTCTCAACAGCTCTGGCCAAAGGTCACTACGTTCTTGTGGCTGCTTTGTCACAGAAAAATCCTCACATGGGATAATTTAACGAAGAGGGGCTTCATAGGGCCTTCCCGCTGCCCCAACTGTAACAATCATGAGGAAAACATTCCACATCTATTGCTAACCTGCCCTTTGGCAGCATTCTTTTGGGAAAGAATCAGCTCCATGTGCAGAAGGGATGGCAGGAATTCAAGGAATTTAAACACCATCATTCGTAATTGGCCAACTGCTCCTTACAGATGCACTATTCTCAACTTCCTTTGGAGGCACATCCCGGGGCTCGCTCTATGGAAAATCTGGAAGGAAAGGAACAGAAGGATCTTCAAGAATCAGACCACCCCTCCAGAAATCCTCTGGTTCAACTTCTGCAGCAATATTCAGGAAACCTTAGCGCTTCAAAAATGGCAGCCGGAAGACTTCCCCATTCTGCCGCAGGAGCAACAAGTCTAGAACAACTGGCAGTTCAAACTCAATCAAAATCCTGAGCCACCAGATAGGAACACTCCGAAAGAAAGCTATAGCGACACCTGGGCCCCCCCTCTTGCTAGGGTCATAAAGCTCAATTTTGATGGCGCCTCCAAGGGCAATCCGGGGGAAGCGGGTTTTGGGGGAATTTTCCACAATCACAAAGGTGATCCATTGCTTATTTTCTACGGTGCTATGGGGTGGGACACCAACAGCTCGACGGAGCTTGAAGGACTATGGCATGGTCTGCAACTCACCCAGATCCATAACTTTTTCCCCATCGAAATTGAAGTAGACTCCCAGATCCTCATTCACATGATCAGTAAGATTCTCTCAGGCTCCCCCCCTTCACGAGTTGCGGATAGTTGGTGACTCATGGCAAGATTGGAACTCATAGCTGAATGGCTGCAAGAGTATAGAGCCATCTACCTCAAACACACTAGAAGATCTGGCAACAAAGTAGCAGATCTTCTGGCCAATAAAGGGGTAGTCAGTGCCCAAACCCTCTTCGCAGGACCCATCTCCAGTCTCAATGACAGTAAAATCCTTCAGGATTTCTCTCATCTGGTGTAGGTGGACATCATCACCTCGGATGCGGGTGGCCATTGACGTCATGCAGAGGACAATCCGGCAGGTGGGCGCATGGTTTGCCCATGGGGTCGCCTGTGGTGAACATTTACTCACCCTCGGAACTTTAAATATGATGGGTCGTCACCCTACGCGGAATTTATGCCGGTGGGGAGGCGGAGACATCCAGCACTTCCATATGATGCCTCCAGACCCTCCGTCTTCGCTCAAAATTTCGGGTGCTTTGATCTGTAATTGTGGTGGCTTGCAGGTATCCATGTCGAGACAGCTTTGGAAAGTGGGTTCCCGTTGCTCACAGGAAGTGGAAGCTCATAGCTTTCGCACCACTGTGGGAAGGCGCTGTCCTCTAACTTGCTGCTTAAGTTTCATCGCTGGCTTTCACTATTCGCACAGCCCCTTTTTTGCTTTGTCTGGCTTTTTCTCTACTCCACATCTAAGTCTGTCTGGCAATTCCGCCCTCTCCCACGATTTTCATACTGCCATGCCAAGTTTGAGGCATCTTCTGTGTTGTCGCAGATGAAGTTCCAGGTAGTGGCGCGCCCCTTTCCCTTCTTCCCCCTCAAGCCCTTCTCGCAGTACCAGTGCGAGTCCTCCCTGCCATCGTGGCCGTGGTCAGTCTTACCGTTTTCCTCCCTCCCCTCAGCATGAGGCCTTAATCTTTTCCCGGCATGTTGAGCCGTGGCCTGCTTCCTCTACTCTTATTCGGAATCCCTCAACCGCCGTCTTCCATTATCAATGTATCTCCTCCTGGCCCCTAGTCATTGCTACGGTTAATGTTTCCTTCAAAGAGATCCCAGAGGAAACTCTGGCACCATCCCCTTCTGTCCTCCATTTCACCTCGCCAACCCCTCCCACTGTGCCGACGGATTCTCAATGATTGGACAAAGGTCCCTCTCGCAGGGAAGGTGACTGCAGCTCGAGCTTAAACCAAGACATGAAGGCGCAAGCAGGAGAACGAGATGCAGGGGAGGCTGCTACTCAAAGTACACCAGCTCTGGATGACGACAAGGAGTGTTGGTGCTGTATCGAAGAGGAATCACCCTTGGGTGAGTATGGCCTCTAAAGCTCCCGCTTTTGCTATCTTGTCTAGTCTATTGAGAATTTTTGCAGGTTCTGTTAATCAAGAGTGTTCGTTGTCAAAGTCGGCCCACACCTGGGTAGCTCTTGGTCTCTGCTTTGTTTTGTTAGGCCAAGGCTGGTTTCCTCTCGCGAGGCAGCTTTCAAATGTTTCTCGGGTCAGTTTCCCCCTGTGGGCGGCCCTTTTTTCTGATATTTTGTTGACTATATGGTGCTCTGACGCCTTGACCTCGCTGTACCATATGTTATATTAATAGATTTAAGCTTACATAGAAAAAAAAAAAAGTTAAAGCTATAAGATTTTCATTTCAAATATGATATATCACTACCATTACTTTTATCAATTAAACACACACACACACACACAGATATATATATATATATATATATATATATATATATAAAAGCCCCTGTTAATAATTAGGGCATGCAATTAGACATTAATATGTTTAGTACTAATAGCCATCAACAATATTCATTGAGCTTACTTCTTATTAATTAATATTAATTAGTTATCCTCTTTGCTATGTTCTTTAATATGATGTCATTGTTTTAATAATTAATATTAATGTTATCATTACTTATATTACTTTAAATTTTTATATATATTAATAAGCGTCAATTAAAGTTACGTTAAGTTATTAATATTTTAATATTATGCTTTTTTAGTTTTACTATGTTTATTATTTTATGTGAATTAATTAATTAATATTTATTAACTATTGAAATATATCTAATCCATTTTAGCATTTCCATCTAAATGAGCATATTTATTTACTTTTGAAACATACACATATATGGCAATCCCAAAAATACTTTATCGTACCCCCAAACATACACACAGTCTCTCCATCTCTTCCTTGTCACTCACTCTCTCTCTCAACCAGTTGTCACACTCAATGTATTTATTCTTCCCTCCTTCTCTCCTCCTATCTCCCTCCCTCTCTCCTCTCTCTCAAGTCCCCTATCTTTTCCTTCCTCTCTCTCCTACCTCCCCCTCTCTTGCCCTATTACTCACACTCTCTCTCTCTAGTTCCCCTACAATCCTCTCACTTCCCCGTCACTCTCTTTCTCTCTCTCATCCTTCATCTATCTCCCTTTCTCGTCTGCTTGCCTATATCTTCACCTTTCTCTATCTCTCTCTCTCTCTCTCTCTCTCTCTCTCTTTGTATGTGTGTGTCTCCCTCCCTCTCTTTTCCATTCAATCATCTCTCTCTCTCTCTCTCTCTCTCTCTCTCTCTCTCTCTCAAATACTCTGTCTTCCCCTATCACTCTATCTCTCTCTCCAACTATGTTACCATATCCCTCCATTTCTTCTTCTCTTTCCTTCTCTCCCTCGTTGTATCCATCACTCCTTCTATGTCTCTTTATCTCACTGGTAAACATATCTTCTCTCTATCCAGCTCTCCCTTGTCAGTCCCTCTCTCTCCACTTATCACTCTATGTCTTTCTTCTTCTCTCCCTCTCTCCTCCTCTCATCCTTCCTCTCTCTCCCTTTCTCTCCTACCTCTCTCTCTTCCCTCTCTCTCTCTCTACCCTCCAATCCTCTCTCCTTCTCCCTCCCTGTCACCTTCTCTCTCTGTCTTGCACCTCCATATTTATGTCTCCCTCTCCCTCTCTTACCCTTCTCTACCTCTCTCTCCCTCTCTCTCTCTCTCTTCATTCCTCCTCTCCCCTCTCCTTTAGTTTATCTCCATCTCTCCTTTGTCACCCCAACTATTTCTCAACCTCTATCATTTGAATTTGTTCTTCCCTCCCATATATAGCTACACTTACTATATATATATATGTGTGTGTGTGTGTGTGTGAGAGAGAGAGATATTAGATTTAATAATAATATTAATATTTTAATATTAATGTTAGAGCTAATAATATTTTTTTTTCATGCTATTATTATTAATTTGGTCCATAACCTTCATGTATAGTTAGATGTTGATTGATAATCCTATTTGATATATCTTTATTTATTTATCTTAGATTTTTATACCTCTTTTATAAATATTATCTCATGGTATTTTGCCCATGGTATTAATAATAATTTTTTCCATGGTATTTGGTCCATAGGATTCACCTAAATAAAACCTCTTTTTTTTTTCCAGTTTTTGTAAATACAAAGAGGTTTATGAGGTAAATATAAAAATATGTTTTATTTATTTACCATATCTCTAGTTTATTTATATTTTTATTTATTTACTAAAGAGGTGCAATAACATATTTACCAAGACTGTTTACCCATTTTTTAATTTTATTGTGCCTAGAGGTGTATTCTACAACATTAACTTTAATCTTAGATCATAGATAACTTGATTCTTTATATTATATATAATTGTTTAACCTTAATAATATGCTAAGATTAATTATTAAAATCTAACTATGTATTATCTCTAAAAATAAACGTAATTACTATTATATATAAACATAATATAAATTTAAAATATAAATAAGTTTAGTTATGATAAATAAATATAAATATAAGTAAACGAGAGATATGGTAAAACCTCTTTTTATACTTACTCCAAAGGTATGGTAAATAAATAAAGCCTCTTTTTATATTTACTCTCTAAACCTCCTTATATTTACAAGAACTCATAAAATAGGTTTTATTTAGGTGAAGCCTATAGGCCAAATACCATGGGATAAATTATTATTAATACCATGGGCTAAGTACCATATTCATAAAAGAGGTACGGTAAATAAATAAATCAATATAAAAGAAGTATAAAAAGGTGTGATACAAATATAGAAAATTAAACATATAAAATATCCTTATAGATCAACATCTAATTATATACCAAGCCTATGGGCCAAATAACATGGTAAATAAAAGAGGTATGGTACATAAATAAAACGTCCTTTTATATTTACTCTATAAACCTCTTTATATTACGAACACGCAAAAAACACATGTTATTTAGTGAAGCTTGTGGGCCAAATTATTACTAATACCATGCAAAAAAAATTTATTAGCCCTAATATTAATATTAAATTATTATTATTATTATTATTATTATTAAATCTAATATTCATATTCATGTTATTATGTTTAATAACTCTGGATTAATACAATATTAATTTTTTTATATTATAATATAAATTAATATATCATGATATATATTAACTCCAAATATATATAGATGGGGAGAACCAAGATGTACAGAGATAGAGGTGGAGAGATAAGGGGAGTGAGAAGGGAGAGATGGGGATAAAATCAAGGAGAGGGGAGAGGAAGAATGAAGAGAGAGAGAGAGAGGGAGAGGAGTGAGAGAGGTAGAAAAGTGTAAGAGAAGAAGAGGGAGACATAAATATGCAGGGGAGAGAGAGGAGGAGAGAGGGAGGGAGATAGTGAGAGGATTATAGGGTAGAGAGAGAGAGAGAGAGAGAGAGAGAGAGAGAGAGAGAGAAAGAGAGGAGAGATGAGAGAGGGGACTTGAGAGAGAGGAGGAGAGAGGAAGGGATACAAAGATAAAGAGTGAGGAGTGGAGAGAGATAAGGAGTGACAAGAGAGATATGGAGAGAGAGTTTGTATATTTAGGGGCGAGATAAAGAGACAAAAAAGGACATATGAAGAAAATGGAGGAAAGAAGGAGATAGACGGAGAAAGTTAGAGATATAGTAAAATAGTTTGATACAAAGAGAGAGAGTAATGGGGGAAGAGAGAGGATTAGTGGGAAGAGAGAGAGAGAGAGAGAGATGATTGGGTGGAGAATAAATAAGCAGAGAGAGGGAGGGAGAGATAGGAAGGACGAGATAGAGGACTTGAGAGAGAGGAAGATAGTGATGGGGGAATAGAGATGATTTGAGGGAAAAGAGAGAGAGGGAGAGAGATAGATTTGGGGGAAGGGAGAGGGAGTTAGGAGAGGAAGGGAGAGAGAGGAAGGAAGAGAGAGAGGAGGGAGATAAGAGGAGAGAGGGAGGGATAGAGAGATGGAGTTGGAGGGTGAGAGAGGGAGGGAAGAAGAAATACATATATTGTGAGAAGTGGACAGAGGGATGGAGCAAGAAGGAATAAATAGAGAGTGACTGTGTATTTTTGTAGGTGAGAGAAAGAGAAAAATAAGGAGAGATGGAGGGAATAGGGGGAGAAGGAGAGAGGGAGGGATATAGTAACAGTGTTGAAGGGTGAAGAGAGGGAGAGAGAGGGAGAGATAGACGTGGAAGAGAAATGGAGAGAGGGGGAGGAGGAAAGAGAGGATGTGAGGGAGTGGAGAGAGGAAGGGAAAGAGAGATGGAGTTGGAAGGGGGAGAGAGGGAATATGATTTATTGCACTAAGTGCATCGATTTCATTGTGGATGGTGATTCCCAATCCTATTTGATTCCTTGAACTATATGAATTTATTTTAGTGTAGATGTTGAGAGAGAGAGAGAGAGAGAGGAAAAAATAGAGGAAGGTAGGAGAGAAAGGGAGAGAAAGGAAGGAAAAGGGAGAGGAATTGAGAGAGAGGAAGAGAGTGATGGGGGAAGAGAGAAAAATGGAGAGAGAGAGAGAGAGAGAGAGAGAGAGAGAGAGAGGATGGACAAGAGGGATGAGGAGAGAGGGAGGGAGATAGAAGGAGGGATGGAGGGATAGAGAGATGGAGTTGCAGAGGGAGAGAGGGAGGGAAGAAGAAATACACAGAGAGTGAGAAGTGGAGAGATAGTTTAAGTGACAAGGGAGATATGGAGAGAGTGTGTGTATATTTTGGGTTGAGTTAAAGAGACAAATAAGGATATATGGAGAGAAGGGAGGAGAGAAGGATGTAAGGAGGGATATAGTAATGAAGTTGGAGAGAGAGAGAGAGAGAGAGATGTGGGAGATAAATGGAGAGAGGAGAACGAAGAGGGAGGATGTGTGAGAGTGGAGAGAGGGAGGGAAAGAGTGATGTAGTTCGAGGGGGTAGAGAGGGAAGAATATTTGTTTCACGAGATGAATTGATTATAGTCTAGATGGTGATTTTAATCTGTCTTGATTGTTTGCACTAGATGCATTGATTTTAGTGTAGATGGTGATTTATAATTATATTGAATTCCTTGCACTAGATGCATTTATTTCAATTTATATGATTTATAATCCTATATGATTGCTTGCACTAAATGCATTGATTTCAATGTAGACAATGATTTCTTATCCTATTTGATTGCTTGCACTAGATGCATTAATTTTAGTGTAGATGTTGACATTTAATTATATTTGAGTGCTTGCACTAGATGCATTGATTTCAATGTAGATCATTTATAATCATATTTTATTTCTTGCAGTAAATGCATTGATTGCAGTATAGATGGTGATTTCTAATCCTATTTGATTTCTTGCACTAGATGCATTGATTTCAGTGGAGATGTTAGTTTGTAATCTTATTATCTTACTTGCACTAGATACACTAATTTCAATGTACATGTTGGTTTCTAATATTATTTTCCTACTTGCACTATATACATTGATTTCAATGTAGATGTTGATTTCTAATCCTATTTGATTACCTACATTCGATCGATTGATTTCAGTGTAGATGTTGTTTTTTAATATTATTTGGTTGTTTGCATTAGATGCTTTGATTTCACTGTAGATGTTGATTTATTATGTGATGTAATTGAACTTACATTGATGGTACATTAATTTTAAAGTGTTTGGATTAACATTGTGCATTTATTTCACTGTAAGCACACAAAATTATTGATAATGTACAATGATTTTTGTGCTATATTAATTCAACCTATTATTATTGAAGAGAAAAAGAGACAATGTATGATGTTTAGTACAATATTTCGAGCTAGATATTTAAATGGTTTATGATTTCAACGATCATTTTAGTATAATCCATATGAAAAGATGATAAAACTAACAAGGGTGAAAATAAGAATAGTAGAAGAAAATAATTTGAGATTGATCACAATGAATACTATTTGTAATTGATTCCATTCTTATTATTCAAATTTTCTATCATTCAACACTATTACATTGTCACTTTGAATTGAAAATTTTTATTTCACCAATTTTCATCATTAAAGTTATTAACAATATTTATCATCTAAACAAACTGAGGTAACTAAGACAATTTTAAAATTAAAATGACAATAAATATCACACATATTTAGCATATATAAATATCCTCGTGTTTTGCAGTCAAAAAAGAGGTTTACACCTACAGAGATTTGATCCCTATTGGCGCTAGATAGATACAAAGCTAAGATGGATTTAGGCTGGTTTTTGAATTCTTTCTTTTATAGCTTTATCAACTTTCCATGTTTTTCTTAACTTTCCATTTTTTCTTTGATTTAAAGAAAGATAATTTCAAAAATAAAAAATTTTCCTTATATAATAACCTTCCCATTTGTTTTCACTTTTAATGTTCATATTTAATTCCTTATTTCAAAGTTTTATCAACTTTCCATTCTTTTAATGAAAAAAAATTTTCAAAATAACTTTTTTTTCCAAATATACAAGGACCTTAAGAGTCCTTTCCTTCCACTACACATGATGCACAAGGTTCTGGCTAGCTTCTTGCATCTATCCTCTTATCCATTCTCTTCATACACTATTATAAACTAGAAACTATTCGATTAACCTCCTGTTTTGTGAATTTTTTCGAATTTCATCTAACTAATTGGTCTATGAATCGAAATAGTTCGGTTAAATTAATGTTTTGTGAATCGTTTCAAATTTCATCGAACTACTAAGATAAATCATTTGATTACTGTCCCATTTTTCAAATCATTTCAAATTTCATCGAACTGCTCTGTATACGAACTGAACTGTGCTGTTTTCGAATATGATATAGCATATTATATATTATTATTATTAATGACGTGGTTTTTTTAGGAAACATAAATTTTCCACTTGTTTTGGGCTTTACCATTGTTGAAAAAAAAAATGCTTCAATATTGTTTATTTGTCCACATAAATGGAAACGGATTAGTAGAAAAAAATATTATATCATAAGATATAGAAGGATAGTTATGCCATCATTACCAGCCTAGATCCATCTAAATATGGATCTATCATGCGCCGAGAGGGATCAAATCTCTCGAGGTGAAACCCTATTTTTTGAGTGAAAAACTTGAGGAAAGGTTTGCACCTTGAGAGATTTGATCCCTCTCGGCGCATGATATATCCAGAGTTAGATGGATCTAGGGATAATAGTGTTGAAAGATATAAAATGTGAATAATAAGAATGTACTCATGTTACAATCAATCTCAAACTATTTTCTTCTACTATTCTTATTTCCTCCCTTGTTAGTTTTGTTATCTTTTCATATTGATTATATGAAAAAGAAAATTTAAATTGTAAACCATTTAAATCTTTAGCTCGATCTGTTGTAGTAAACATGATACCTTGTCTCTCTTGCTCTCCAATATTAATAGCTTAAATTACTATAACACAAAAATCAATCTACATTGTTAATAAATTTTTGTGCTTACACTAAAATCAATGCATATTGTTAATCCAATCACTTTAATATTAATGTACCATCATATATCCAATTACATCAAATCATAAATCAACATATACATTGAAATCAATGCATTTAATGCAAGAAATCAAATAAGATTAGAAAATAACTTCTACATTGAAATCAATGCACCTAATGCAATCAATCAAATAAGATTAGAAACCAACATCTACACTGAAATCAATGCATTTACTCAAAGAAATCAAATAGGATTAGAAATCACCATATACACTAAAATCAATGCATTTAGTGCAAATAATCAAATAGTATTAGGAATAATATACATCGAAATCAATGCATCTAGTGCAAGAAATCAAATATAATTATAAATCGACGTCTAAATTGAAATCAACACATCCAGTGCAAGCAATCAAATAGTGTTAGGAATCATCACCTACAATGAAATCAATGCATCTAGTGCAAGTAATCATATATCATTAGAAATAAATATCTACACTAAAATTGATGCATCTAGTGCAAATAATCAAATAGGATTATAAATCACCATCTCCACTTAAATCAATCCATCTAGTGCAAGAAATATTCTTCCCTCTCTACACCCTCCATCCATATCTATATCCCCATCCATCTCTTTTTTTTTGTCTCTATCTCACCCCCTAAATACACACACTCTCGCACTCCATATATATCATTCTCTTTGTCGATCACCCTCTCTCCCCATCTTTATCTTCTTCCCTCTCTTCCCCTTCTCTCCATCTCCCCCACTAATATCTCTCTTTCCTCCTTTTGTCCTCTCTCTCTCTCTCTCTCTCTCTATCTCTCTCTAGGAACCAACATCTACACTGAAATCAATGCATTTACTCAAAGAAATCAAATAAGATTAGAAATCATCTTCATTGAAATTAATTCATCTAGTGTAAGTAATCAAATATAATTATAAATCGAAATCTACATTGAAATCAACACATTCGGTGCAAGCAATCAATTTGTATTAGAAATCACCACCTACACTGAAATCAATGCATCTAGTGCAAGTAATCAAATATCATTAGAAATAAATATCTGCATTAAAATCGATGCATCTAGTGAAAATAATCAAATAGGATTAGAAATCACCATCTCCACTTATATCAATCCATCTAGTACGAGAAATATTCCTCCCTCTCTCCACCCTCCATCTATATCTATATCCCCCTCCATATATTCCTTTTTGTCTCTCTATCTCACCCCGCTAAACACACGTGCTCTCGTACTCCATATATATCAATCTCTTTTTAATCACCCCCTCTCCCCATCTCTCTCTTCTTCCCTCTCTTCACCTTCCATCTATATCTCTATCTTCCCCTTCTCTCTCTCTCCCCCATTAATATCTCTCTTTCCTCCCTTTTTCCTCTCTCCCTCTCTCTCCATCCTCCTTATCTCTCTCTCTCTCTCTCTCTAGAAACCAACATCTACACTAAAATCAATGCATTTACTCAAATAAATCAAATAGTATTAGAAATCACCATCTACACTGAAATCAATGCATTTAGTGCAAACAATCAAATAGGATTAGAAATCATCTACATTGAAACCAATTCATCTAGTGCAAGTAATCAAATATAATTATAAATCGACATCTAAATTTAAATCAACAAATTCAATGCAAGCAATCAAATTGTATTAGAAATCACCACCTACACTGAAATCAATGCATCTATTGCAAGTAATGAAATATCATTACAAATAATTATCTACACTAAAATCAATGCATATAGTGAAAATAATCAAATAGGATTATAAATCACCATCTCCACTTATATCAATCCATGTAATGTGAGAAATATTCTTCCCTCTCTCCACCCTCCATCCATATCTATATCCCCCTCCATCTCTTCTTTTCCATCTCTCTATCTCTCCCCCCTAAACACACACACTCTCGCAATCCATATATATCAATCTCTTTGTCAATCCCCTCCTCTCCCCATCTCTCTCCTCTTCCCTCTCTTCACCTTCCACCTATATCTCTATCTTCCCCCTCTCTCCCTCTCTCTCCATCTTCCTTATTACTCACTCACTCTCTCTCTCTCTTCACTTTTCTCTCTCTATTTCTTGCTTCTTGCCTCTCTCCTCCTCCCCCTCCAAGTCTATCTCTCTTTCACTCCCTCTCTCCACTCTCCCACATCCTCTCTCTTCCTTCCTCTCTTTCCCTTTCTCTCCCATCTCTCTCTCCCTCTCTCTCTCTCTTCACCCACCAACTATGTTACTATATCCCTCCCTCTCTCCTTATATATCCTTCTCCCCCCTTATCTACATATTTCCTTATTTGTCTCTTTATCTCAGCCCTAAACATACACGCTCTCTCTCTGTCTCTCCCTTTTCACTCCTTCTCTCTCTCCACTTCTCACTCTCTATATTTCTTATTTCCTACATCTCTCCCCCTCCAACAACATCTCTCTTATCGTTTCCTCTCTCCTCCTCTCTCTCAAGTCCTGTCTCTCGTCCTTCCTCTTTCTCTCTCTCCCCTAAATCCCTCTCTCTTCCATGATCTCTCTCTCTCTCCAATACTCTCTCTTCCCCCATCACTCTACTCCTCTCTCTCATCCTTCCTCTCTCTCCCTTTCTCTCCCACCTCTCTCTCTGTATTTTCCCTCCAATCCTCTCTCTTCCCCCATATCTCTCTCTCTCTCTCTCTAATCCTCTCTCTTCCCCCATCCCTTTCTTTCTCTCTCTCTTTCCACCCCTCTCTCTCTCCAACTACATTACTATATCCCTCCCTCTCTCCTTCTCACTTCTTCTCTCCCCCTTCTTTCCATACATCTTACTTTGTCTCTTTATCTCACCCCTAAACATACACACTCTCTCTCCATCTCTCCCTTATCACTCTCTCTCTCTATTTATTCTTAGTTATGTAAACTAATGAACATAAATATTCGTAAATATAAAGTAGATTATGGAGTAAATATGAAAAGAGGTTTTATTTACTTACCATACCTCTAGTTTATTTATATTTTTATTTATTTACCATACCCCTTTTCTTTACTATGGTATTTGGCCCATAGGTTTGTTATATAATTAGATTTTTATTTATAATCCTATTTGATATATTGTTATTTATTTACCTTACCTCTTTATGCCTCTTTTATATTTATTTATTTACCATATCTCTTTATATCTATTTTATATTTATTTATTTATTTATCATACTTGTTTATACCTCTTTTATATTTATTTATTTACCCATGGTATTTGGCCCATGGTATCAATATTAATTTGTCCCATGGTATTCATCCCATAGGCTTCATCTAAATAAAACCTCTTTTTAAAGTTTTTTAAATATAAAAAGGTTTATGGAATAAATATAAAAAGAATTTTTATTTATTTACCATACATCTAGTTTATATATATTTTTATTTATTTACCATAGCTCTGGAGTAAGTATAAACTCATTTTACAAATATTTAATTAAAAGAAATATTAAAAGATTTTCGATTTTGATTGTTTGTGTTGAATTAAGTCTTTTCCTTTGATTTAGGAAATGGTATTGACTTTAGTAAACAATAAAGATGTTTAAAATTTTACTTAATTTGGAAATTCAATGTGGTAATTTTTTTTGTTAAAGGTAAATTTGTGATCCATTCAAATTCACCTATATAATTTACTATCCATTCAAATTATATAAATAATACATAATTTTATTAGACATTGATATATGTTCTAGCACAATGCAATTCTTATTTTTTATTCTTTTTTTTTTAATTTAAAACATAAGCCAACATTTTGTATGAGGACGTGACCCACCTACATCGAGGTCATATTGGGCTGTAAATGCGGCTCTCAATGCAATTATTTGACCTTTTTTATAAAAAAATTAAGATAAAAAGTGTAAAAAACAAATTTAAGGAACATGACTTTTTGTAACATAAGAATGTATGGATATTTAAATACCACCATTTTTTGGTAATAGACATTCCATGATTTTATAATGGATACCTCTAGAACTCCACGAATGATTTACCTTTTCTGTAAATCATGAATTATTCGCGTTGAATTTTTTTTTTTTTTAATGAAAGCATTATGATAGAAGTTAACCATAAAATCTATGATTTCCTATAGTAATTGTAATTTAACTATTCATCCTTGATGTTTGTAGTGATTTGGATTCCTTTTAAGATTAACAGGTTGGTAATGTACAATAATAACTCTCATGTTGTGTTTGATGTTTGTAAACCCTTTTCTCAAGGTTTTCAATTTTGTGGGAGGGTTTGTTGATTACTAGGATATGTTCTCCATGTACATATTGAATATATTGATGTTGGTAGGTTTCTACAATGCCTTAAGGTCAATTTTTTCTAGATCCACGTCCCTAGTTTCCTTATCTTCATAGATATCATTGTCCATTTGAATTTTTTATCTTAATTTAAGTTTCCTTTGATTCCATTATTTTCCTACGTTTGGGCTTATCATGCCATTTTGGAGAAGGTGAGGTGGCATTCGTTATTGCGGTTGTACAACAAGAATTATTGGCAGGGAATTCTCCTATTGTTCCATAGTATAATATCTCCATGTAGCTATATTTCTCCTCCTAATCCTTGTTTCATATTCATCTATAAAAATTAATTTCTTCTTTGATTATCTTCGGCATGAGAAAAATAAATGGTTTTAGTCAAGAATCATCCACAAACATCATAGAATAATTTGGTGTTATTGTCCACCCACAATTCTTGGTTGTAAATGTCTATAGGAGGAATATCTAGTTTCCATTTCCTTTCCAAAGGAATTCATTTGCATCAAAAAATGTTTCTATTAATAAGGTTGACATATAGTAGTAGGATATCTAATTTACAAGGGATTAATTTTCTTCCAAAATTATTTTCAACATTTTTTCTAACAAAATATTTTGACCAAGTAAATATACTATCACTTGAAAGTATTTATAACACCTAGAGCAACCATTCAATTTTTAAAGTTAATTATTTTTTCGACATTCGCACATGGTTCTCGTAGATGTGATGTGGGTTCTTGATATTTTGCCTGTTCCTTGAAGAAATAACTATACACCCATCAACCCCTCATCATCTAGAAAAATTTGTGGTGGGTTTCTAGCAAATTATGTAAAATTTTCTTGTTTGGTTTAATTTCACACTGCTTGAGATGATACATCTTGTTGAAAGCATTAGCATTCAGAGAGACTACCAGTTCACATTTGTTGTGGAAAATGGCGTCCTACTATAGCTTGACCTACATAATGACCTGCCTCATGATGTCATCATATGGAATCATCGACAATATTTTGCTGATCACATACATCTAGAACATCATAATACTACACATTACAATGTATTCCTCATCTTGTGGGTCGAAGTAAGAGTTGGTGTGTATGTGAAAGATTACCCTATTCATGTTTTATGTATCTCCCATCAAAATATTGAGTATACTTGTGGAAAACTTTACTCATAGGAGGGTCCAACATGATGAGATGAACAATATTAAGCTTTTGTTGCTTTCCATTTGGCTTCTTAAATTCTAGTTCTTTTTTATATATTAAATACTCACATGGAATGAACACCACAAGTTTCACAATATGTTTCATTTGCATAATTAAAATTGAATTCAAATTTAATTTCTTACTTTGAACATTATCAAACGAGATATTGCTGAGTATTTGATCTATGGGAATAAGCCCTATTTCTAAGAGAGAATATGAGGATAAGGGATAATAAGATCACACAACCCAAAGTGAATGAAGGGGGGCTTCAAATTTAAATTTATAATTGTGCATGACAATATGACATCTAAGTGAATTATTTAATGGAATCCATAGGAGAATTAATGCGAACAAGAAGAAGTTGGGGAAATCGAGGTATGTTGTTAAAATGACACAAGCTTGTCAATAATACCACCAAAGTAAAACATACCACATAAATATGTCTCAATTTTAGGTACCTTATGCAGGGATCATTGAATGCACTCAAGGTATCCTAGTATTAATTGAATCACGCCACGCCAATAAAATTTATAGGTAATGGTGGTATGTCAAATAAAAATAAGTCGAAATTTATCATAGAAAAGACAATATTTTCCCTTTAGGAAAGAGTTTAAAGAAAATTTCCTTGAATAACATGATCAATTCTATACAAATATTGAGATGAATTTCAAATAATAGTAAGCATTTATAATGGAAATATTTTTGTTTAAACCATTCCCCTTATAGTGTCAGAATTGAAAATTAAAAAAAGTAAGCACATTGGAAAAAATTCACAGCACTTTCTCCTCACTTCCGAAGTTCGATATAGAGCAGTAAGAGGAAGGTGAGGGGATAACATCATGCATTTGTAGTACTGAGGATGAGTTTTTCAGTGGAAGTGAAATCTCCAGATAAGTGTAAAATTTAATAGACAATGTAAGATTTGTCAGTGCATTTTAGGCTACATTGTGGGATATGATGGAAATGATGTTGAATGTGTTAGGGTCCTATATTTCATAAGATCTCAAGGTGACTCAGTTTATTATAATTTTCAAATTTATTTCGTAAAATTATTTCCAATATGAAAATACTTTTCAAAATAAAAAAAAGGGAGTTAACATAAAAAATCATAAGAGGGAATATATTAAAAATAAAAATATAGGATGTGAACCCCATCAAATAGAAGAAAAAAAATAAAATCCTGAAAGTGTTTCACCTCCAAATGGCACTACTCTTAGTTTATCTTATTTTTGAAAATAAATTGTGCAAATTGTTTCAAATGCTGAAATATTTCAATAAAATGCAATCATATATTTTAAGCATGATTGAATTAGGTTTAAATTGCTTGTTAATAGGTAGTAGAAGTAATTTCTCAAACTTTTTAATCTTGACAGATTAGTTAGCTAGATAGAAAATAAACATTGGTTGAATAGTTTAATATGAACCAAGGGAGATGTTGTAACATCATTTGTTTTCGGTAAGTTGGAAAAAGTAGTTGAATAAGTTCAAAATGATAAAGTAGCATATGGATGTAAAAGAATGAAAAAGTTGAAAATGTTAGGAATGTTATTATTTTTGTATGCATCAATGTCAATAAAATGTTAAGTGTTAGATGATATAAATAAAGAAGGAAAAATAAAATGTTAGGGAAGAAAGAAAGAAAAAGAAAAGCTTCATTTTATTTTTAAATATTTGATTAGCTACTAGTCTAAATGTGCCTATGAAAAAGGTTATTTTTATGGTTTAAATACTCATTATTAACTTATATCTTAAAGTTTTAAACCATATCGTTATATCCCTGCCATACTTTCATTTCATTTGTTTCCCTTTATTTTCCATTTCATTCCCCGCTCATATATTTCCATACATTTCATTACAAATCCCTTGATATCTCCCAACACATTATTTAACAAAGTCCCGGGCCCACTACTTCCACATCATCACATTACTATCCCTTTTCTTTTCATTTTCCTTTAAAAACATTCGACCTTACCTTTTCTGCCTCTTCCACTTTATATTGCTACTTTACCTTTTTTCACCACTATATCATTTTTTTATCTCTACTTCTGATATCACCGATTGTGATTAAAGTGGGCCATTCCTCCCTAACACGTCACTTTTCTTCCCCACCATCCATCATAGATCTCATATTATAACCTTTCCCATAACAATAAAACCTTAAAGCCTGTGATTGCCAATTTACGATATATCACATTGCACATTTTTTAACTTACCTTTGAAGCGCCCGCAACGTATTTGGTTTAACTTGCGATGTTGTTGGCCCCAGCATAGCAGCTCCACCCCCCTCTTCAAGAAACCGTAATCATAAACATTACCTTAATGCAGAATATTTTTTACTTTCAATTACAATGTACGTGGGTGCCTCTCCTCGCACTTCGCAAGTTTTACAAGTTTACGTTTGCACTTATAACTAAAACTTAAGATTTATGATCTGCGGGTTGTGGTCCAATCCCACCTTACCTGCCACGTCACTTGGCCCTCCCCACGCTTCAAATATTCTAGAGTTTATCTCCGAGCTTATAACTAAACCTTAAGAGTTCCAATCTGTGGGTTGGAGTCTGGTCCCACCTTCCCTCCACATCACCTCCCTCTTTGCATCGCATTGTTGATTACATTCTTCATAACTTAAACTGTAAATATTACAAAGGGCATGAATGCAATGTAGCTTTAGAACTAAAATATGAACATTTTCAGGTCCGGGTATATGAGCTTTTACGTTGTTTTATTTATAAAAAGGGTTTAAATCATGGAAAAAAGGATTCAAGTGGTAAAAGGATAGAAAGGTCGAGTCGAGCAGGAAAGGGCATTCAAAACCCCATTCATACAACATAATTTTCCATCATAGCATTCAGTCTGCCAACACATCAATAAAATTTGGTCCACGTCCTAATTGTCCCACTACATCAGCACATTCTTTTCATAACGCATTCCATCGAAGCTATAATTTTGTAATGGTTAGAGTTTTAAGTTCAAGTCTGTTAGAGACTATATTATTGTAATTTTTTGTATAAATACTTCAGTTTTGGAAGTATCAAATGTCGACTGATTGAGATAAGAATCATTACTGTCTTTTTGAGTACTCTAAGCTTTTTCAAAGCATTGGAGAATCAATAATAATTATACCATTCACAGGATTCTTGTGGATTAAATACTCATGATTTCTTTCTTATGTTATCATGTTTCATTGTCATCTTTAATTGTAATCATCTGAATTATAATTGTAAATCAGAAAGCGTGATGAATAGGATTTACTTTTGAGTACCTTATTATGGCTTCGTCTATAATCATAATGTTTTCAATTGAAAGACAAAATAAATAACTCTTAATTTCTCTTTGGTTCTACTGAACATTTTCATATTTCTATCATAAATCCATTTATAAATCGGAAAGATCTAGTAAATATTCCTAGCTTGCCCTGTGTTTACTCTGTGAAAATTTGAGGCAACTATCCAGTTATATTTTGACTCCATTCCCCAATAGACAATAATCAATTGAATACAATAAATTTTCCAAAATCCAAAACAAAAATCAAAACCCCAAGTACTATCATAAATAGCCTAAAACTTATTCAAATAAAGTTAAATCTTATAGAGAGATCTCTATCTGAAACTAGCATGGCTAGATCCCAGTTTCCAAAGTTGGTTGTATGTTGGCCTACGTGATTAGTTCTCACAATCTCTAGAAAATTATAGAACGCTAACATAGTGGCGACCATACTGTGAACAAAATTGAAATTAATCATAAATTCTTTTAAATTCAATCTCTGGTTAAATAATCACTATATTAATATTTCAGAGAGATTTTTATCCTTTTTATTTTTTGTAAATATAGTGTGCAATTTCAAGTTCAAAGGATTGGTGTGATATCACATTTTATAGTGTGTGTTTTTATTTTTAAAATTGGCTTCGAAGAGACCTTATACAATATCCCATCCTAATCCCAAGCCTCCTGAAATAGTGGATGATCCTCAAAGGATTAGAAAAAGAGTTAAGGATACTTCGCAGAAATCAGTCAAATAGATTAGTTCATCAAAAAATTCAGGGAAGTAATAATTGTCTCCCTAGAGCACAATCCCTCCCTAATAAGATTGAATCCTTACATGATATCAACTTTGACTTAAATTTTGAACAAAGCATGTTTAGAAGAAAATCCCTAAATTGGGCAGATACATCAGTCATTGACCAATATATTCTGCATCCAAATTCACCTAAAAGTCTGCCTTCTTTGAAAAAATATGATCAATAAATTCTCTAGGATTTTTAGATCCTTTAAGATTTGGTATCAGACGTCACTTCAGAAGTTACAGATTCTTTTCTCTAATAATCAATAAAATTGTCTGTATTAAATATTGTTGCTTCATCTATTGGATACCAAAAAGTTCAAAAAAGATCTATGAGTCCAACCACTTCTGAGAATTCTATTATATATCCTCTCATAAACACTCAAAGGCCTTCATCTCCATCACCTCATCCATCATCTCCTTCAAATATAGTTAATCCTTTTGCACCTCCTCCACTGCCTATTCAAACAATGTTAAATCTTATAGAGAGATGCCTCTATGAATTTTGCATGGCTAGATCCCAGTTTCCAAAGTTGGTTTGATGTTGGCCTATGTGATTAGTTCTAACAATGTCTAGTAAATTAAAGAATGCATCTACTAAATTCCATCCTTAAATATATTGGAAACAATATTCAATATATATTTGCTGAAAATTTTGAGTGGTGCTGATTAGAACCATATAAATGTTAAAAATATGCAATTGTGGTCAAATTCCAATTTTTATAGCTCACATGATGGAGATAAAAATTGGGTTTAATTTGTCTTTTCGCGAGGACCATAGTCGACCTAAATACCACCTCATTTGGATAAGAAGAAGTTGGTTTTTGAATTTATAAACCCACTTATGTACATTGGATTAGGTCGGCCCTATACACGTGCATATTAAATCGCTTCGAACCTAAAGTAAAGTGGACCCATTGGAAGGATATAAATCTAAGTTATATCGACCTATTTTTCACACAATGTTGAGACACTCTTCTCTCTTAGTTTTTGGCTTGCACCAGTCTTAGGCTCATCAACGAAGATATAGGATCGCTCTTAGGTGTTATTTAAAGGTTTGAGGCTCACTTCTTTGATTTATAGTTTTAGGCCAGAGTCGCAGGAACACATCTAGAATATTTCGACTCTAGTCGCACCCACGCATGAGGCTCATGAGTGTGACTGGATCCTTCCAGTTGAATAGACAACTCATTGTGCATGCCACCACTATATTAGGGTTTTTGTAGCCTTATATTGACCCCCCCATTGCATGCTTTCCAGGCTTAGCGGAGAAACTGAGACCCTATACTTGAACGAATGAATCTTTTTCCATGTGATTGGGGACTAAAAGATGATGTTTCAATATTTTGAAGACTCCTCTGAGCGACCACATGGTTCAACAATTGACTTCAATTAGTGAATTCAAGGTTTATAGTGTATACATTGTTAGGTTCATTTCATGGATGATGTATCTATTTTGTTGGTTAGTTATATAGATGAATATATGGACCACTGTAATCTCTTTTGTTGAATATTTTGATGAAAATCTTAGAAGAATAATTTGCAAGGGTTTTCCCCATAGTTGGTTTTTCCCTTGTCTCCAACCGATCTTGGTATGTCTATGTGTGCATGATTTTCTTCTATTGTCCCTGTTTGTTCCACTGCATTGATGATGATGATATTTTTATTTCTACATAGTTTCATATGTTGATGAATAATGATGTAAATTTTATAATTTTATGATGTTATAAGGTGAACTTAATCTGTTAATGAATAAATTAAACTATCAAAGAAAAGAACAATATGTCCCTATGAAAAAATAAGATGGTATCAAACATGGGCTGAAGGAAAGTGATGGATATTGTAAGGTCCCACCTTACCCACCATCAGTAAGATAGAGAAGTAGATGTCACATAATCACTAATACTCATTTGCAGATTATCCTAAAGAATTCGTCACTGTAAAATTGTTTCCAACAAAAGGCCCTTTTTATTTTGAAAGCTTTAGATAATACAAGAAACAACTGTCTTAGTCACACTTCAGCAAATTATTAAATTCATTTTCACATTCATACCAAAAACTTGCAGACATAGGAAGCTACACCCATTAAATAGTTTATTTAAAATTTATAGTAACATAAAAACACAAGAGTAACTAAGAATTTTACACTAACAATTTATATGCAAAAAAGCTACAGCCATTCACGATTTTTGACAAACACTTTGCAGACATGCATTCTACACTCATTCAACCCTTATGACAAACGCTTTGCAGACATGCATTCTACACTCATTCAACCCTTATGACAAACGCTTTGCAAGCACGCAATTAAAAGTCATTGAGGCATTTTGTCAAATACTTAGCAACAATGAATTTAAGATTATTCTTCAACATATTTATCTCATAAAATTCAGAATTTAAACTGTAAATGTTTCCATCTTAAAACAGAGACTAAATAATCTTAGTTTTTCAGCAAAGACTCAACAACAGACGCACATAACTCAGAGCAGCAATCTGCCAAATCGCCCAGATTTCCGATCTGGGTTCTGAAAAGTATTTTTTTGGAATGAAATCAGGGGTTACATGACCATTAGGCACGGATACCCCTTGATGTTGGGCTGAATCGAATTCAAAACGCCCAGAAATTCGATTCTTGAAAACAACAAAATTTATAGCCTACATGCTTCATTTATGACTTTTGTCAAACATATGGAATGAAAACTTACAACTACACCTCTACATGAGGAAAAACAACCCAAAGTTATGCTACTAAGATATGCTCATTGAAATCACACATTTTTAAATCCACCATATGAGTCCTTAAAACATTTTACCATCCACAAGCTAATTCATATGATTTGACAAGATTTTTGAACCAATTGTTACAATTTGACAAACACATGGCAGCCCTGAATGCTACAACCATTAAGGCTTTCTATCAAAATTCTGATAGTACTATTACAACAACTTGAATAACAAAACATTGAATTATTAATAAGAATATGAAACATAAGCCATAACTGAAATTTATCTCCAACTTACCTCAAGCATTTGATCTTCCAAACTATATTTTAGTTGCCATTTTTTTGCATTTTCTTTTAACGGTTGATTCTGTAATTCCTCCAAGTATATTTTGGATACATGTCCATTTTCTTACTTTTGATATAAGATGCAAGTTAGCCCTTATTCATGCATAAATAAATTGATAACATTACTCATTCACATATTTTGTCAAACACTTTGCAAACTATCCTAAAACCATTTATAAAACATGTATCTATTAATTATTTAAAACAAAACCATAAATCATGAAATACTTACCCAAGTCCTTTGGAATAAATTTATTGCAATTACCTTCAATAATATTTGGTTTTCCTTTTTCAAATGCTACAATACCAAGATTAGTACCATAAATTACACCAATAATAACTCCAATATTGAAATCTAAACATCCATACATATAGATTAATCTACTCTTCATTTTTAACTAATCAATAATATTTTAGATAACATAAGCCTAAACCAAAATTAGATGCTTACAACAATTTAAATGTCTACCTTTTATTTTATGCTAAATCTATACTATAATTTTAGGACAATGGAAATTATACCTGAGGAGATATTCAGCTCCAATCGTTGAGAATATGATCCACCTTTGATCCCTTAACCAACTCATTTGAACCATCCGGTTTTCCACCCAACCATATCCAGGGAGAACTCCTCCCCCTGGAACCCCTGAGCTGTAAAAGCTCACAACCAGTACCAAAATGCAGCAATAGAGAGAGAGATGCAAGGAAAACTCATGAAGATTGTTTTCACTTCCTCTAAATACCACTCATGTTCAACCTCAATAGATACTTAGTAGATTAGTAAGAAATTCAGATTTTTTTTTTTTTTTTTGGAAGTAATTGGATACTCTCCATATCTCTCCCTTTCACAATATTCCTCAAGTCTCTTCCACTCTTGGCATTACCCCTTCTCCAAATGAGAATACATGAGACTCATATATAGGATGAGCAACAAATTCTTGTCATAAAGGAGGAGTAATATGCATGCATTGTATTCCTTTTAGAGGAGTGTAACTTATGCCATTAAGGAGAGGTATGCATGCCTTATTTAAGGAGAGTGTAACATCTGCATTAAAGTGAGTGTAAGAGGAATATTTTATGACACATATTTAATGAGTGTAAGAATATTTTATGACATATATTTAATGAGTGTAAGAGGAATATGTCATTCCTTGATGAGTGCACAAAAGAGATTGTAATGTAATATTTAAAATAGAGAGAGTTACATAGAGCCATGAGAGTCATGAAGGAGGGAGGTGTGAAGTGATTGAGGAGATATAATTTCCTTTTAATAATAATATCATAGTCTCATAAAAGATAATAATAATATTAATAATATTAATAATATTGAGGATTAAGTCGAGATTGAACTATTACAATTGATTAATCATAATTTAAGTGATTTTCCTTGAAGTATACTTGTTTACCCATTGATTGGAGGTGATTTACTATTTTTGGAAAGTCATACTTGAAATGGTTGACATGACTTTCTATTTTTAGAAAGTCACTCCAAAATTGTTAGGAATTAGATTATTAAGGAAATTCATCTACGAGTTGCCCATGAGTGGTATTTTTCTTCCAGATAATAGGGATTCCACACCCCTATTGTATGCATCTTCATGCCTTAGTAGATTGAGGACTCCGCGCCCTGATCTACTCTAAAGATCCAAGATTCCACACCTTGATCTTTTTAAATATTCAGGACTCCGCGCCCCAAACATTTCCTTATATATTCAAGACTCCACGTCTTTATATTTCATGGATTTAGGACTCCACGTCCTAATCCTTTTATCATATATCCAAGACTCCACGTCTTTATATTTCATGGATTTAGGACTCCGCGCCCTAATTTCCATGGCTTCTCATCTATTCTGCTTTTAAACTCCGCGTTTCACCTTAAGGTACTGATTGTGAGCTTTTACCCATCTGATGGTTCGTTGGTAAGGTCTTCTTCCAAGACCCGCACACATCACAATCTCATTGATCAAATAAATCAAATGAATTTCATAATTAACTTATTCAAATTTTACCAAATATTGTGCATGACTTCCACAGTCATTTTGGTTTTGGAGAAATGACTTCTGCAGTCATTCATAACTTGAGCATCCCTGTTGGCAATGACCAAGTCCCGTGCCACATCATGCTTAGTACGAGATTATGCACATAAAATCATACAAATCATGTATCATTCATAAATCATAATTAACCATATGTTCCACATAACTATGATTGTCCATGGATCTGTGTCTCAATTCTAAATCACCATTCACATTGTACACCTATGTCCAAAATAGAATACCAAATGAGAAAACATTGCTAATATTCTCTTAACCAAAATCAATCCTCGTGCACACAACCATAGATATTATCATAAGCACACAACAACCAAGTGACCCAAACCAGGTCATAGCATATAAGCATGTACATAAGTTTTTCATACATAATATTATATCAAAATCACCATCTCTAAGTGTCATCAAAGCTATCTCACTAATAAGGGACACTACAGATATCAACCCCATGGAGACACTTTTGATGGAAGCTAGAAGAGGATGGAGGAGACCTAAAAGAATTCTATGGTTAAAAGATAACCTTAGGATACTCTTATGTTAGGGTTTGATGGATATTATGAATTTAGGGTTTGAGAGATATCTTTTTTTATGACAAGATTGGGATATGAAATCTTCAAGCACTTGTGACATATTTGATGAATCCCTAGATGGGATATCCCTTAACAAGGTTGGTTGTTGATAAATTTGATTGAAGGAAAAATTTTTATGTTGAAAATGGATAATCATGGCTCTTGAAGGTTGGCTAAAGAGGGATAGGATGGCCTCTCATTGAAGGTAAATATTTCTAAACTCATGATGCTTCTCTATGTATTTAATTTTGTTTACAGTTATATATATTATTTTTCTTTTTACTATTGTTCACGCTTCCTACCTATATATATGAGTATTTGGTTGCTCGTAAGTTATTAATGAGATATGGCAAATGGATCATTCTTGAGGATCATGGTTCATGCAAGAAGATAATATCTAGCATCGGAAAGGAGTCTCTTGATGAATAATGTGACAAGAAAAATAAGATGCCTATAAGAAGCTGCATAGGTATTTGAATTTCTAACACCCTCATCCCACGCTTACCAAAGTAACTGACCAATCGGGTTAAACATGCGATGAGATACTACTATGACCTAATTCAACCTCTTAGGTGACCTTAAGGAAGTGGAATAGATAAATTCACATCACACAAACCTTCAATATCATTGAAAAAACTCCCAGGGGCCATCCCAACCACTCCAGTAACCATCCCCTGGGTTCCACTTTGTTTTTATATCATTAAACCCCTGTATTCCCCCTTTATATGGACAAGTATGTGTTTGGGAGGCTCTGGATGCTCCCACAACATGGGTATGCATGCGTACTAGGACATTTTTCCACTGATATGTGCTAACTTCCCCAGTAGTTGAGCCACTTTTTCATGCCTAGAGCCCAAGTTACTGATCTAGAACTCAATGGTAGGTTTGTAAATGAATTTAAACAAAAAACCAATGATACATTTGCAAAAACATTGACAAGTCTAGACTAGACCCTTACTATTTTGTGAGTCCTAGTATTGCACCAAGAGTGCTGCAACTCCCAGAGGCAACTCTAGTTTACTTTATCAACCCAGGGCTCATAAAACCTTGGAGGTGAATTTTTTATGTAAAATATAGCAGATGCATTCTACTCATGCCATCCTCTTCTGTGTCATACGAAAGGGTGTTATTGCTAGGGTTTTTGGGTGAAGTCTGACACTTTTGAATTAGACCTAGAACTACAACTGACTCAAAACCATTACTTTATTAACCATAAAAGGAGTATTCTAAATCAAGAAAATACATCTAGCTATTCAGCAAGGAAACAAATATGCAATTTAAACTATGGTAATAAATAGAAGCAAACTAGGCATCTTCATGTAGGAAATGGATAAATTTAAATTGCAGAAAGAAGACTAATATACTCACACATTTCTGGGAAAATTGGCTAAACACACTCTTTATAAATCATGATTTCACTATCATTATTTTAATATAGCATCTATTCATGACCAAATTATGGTTGTAAATGCATTGTTTCATAGTAAGGAGGAGAAGGCACTAAGGTGGCCTATGAAGGTTTTGAACTCATGGATGCAGCGCTGAAGGTGTCTTGATGGTTATGGCACGTTTAGATTATGTTGATGATTGTTTCTGGGCTTACGGACAAGCCCATTGGTGTTGTTGCAGGGTCTGCTATAGGTTTCCTGTAGTGCTATAGGAAAGTCTTGAATTGCTACAAGAAACAGTCTGAGGGAAATCTAAGACAAAAAATGATGAAGAAAAGTGTAGGGGAAGTGAAATTTAGGTGCACTTGGATGAATGGAAGGTAGAAAACCCCTTGGAAAAGCTTATAATCTCTTGAGAAGCACGGCTTGCATCTCTTTGGTTCCTCATGCTATGAAGGTGAAATTTTCAAAAATAGGGATGAAGGAATTTTGATGGAAAGAATGCTGATGATGGGTGTGAAATGAGGCTAGGGGTGATGGTGAAGTCCTCCTTTGCTAGGAATTAGTTTGAAGAAATAAATTAATTCCATTTATTTGAGATGAGCCAATAATGGTATGGAAACTCCTATGGCATAAGAGCTAATATCTTTGTTTGAAGATTAGATGATTCGCTCAACCATGAACCCACAACGCCCTCATCTGTTGGTTGCATTTCCATATTTATAACTAAAAAATATTTACGATACCATGCATGAAAAATTTAATATTTCTTAAACAACCACGTAAAAAATTTATAGTGGGTGTAATGTAGATTAGGATCTTCAGCATTATTAAAAAAAAAAATATGAAAACTTGGCTTTATATTATTATTTACCAAATCAACGAATCTTTTCATACACACATTCCTTGCGCTTCTCAACAATAAAATAATATGTAAACACTAAAATCTATAATGAAAAAATGAAATAGAATAATTATAAATAAGTGAAACAATTGATGGGTGTCTAAATTAGACATAAATTAAGGTTCATGTAACATTTCTTAGGCTCATCTACCTCTCTTATGCACATAAAAAGATATATTAAATATCTCCTTCTACACTTAATAATTTTTTCTTATGATTTAATATTTTCTTAGGAAGGTTTAAAGTTAATTGCATATTTTTTCCTAATATTGGTTATTTTTGTAGAATATTATGAGAATATTTGGCATATTATGCAGAATTGGAGAAGAAGATAATATACAAACTTTCTCCGTGCCACTGGAAGATCAATATTGGAGAATAAATGAGAAAAATGTCAGGAAATCATGGAGAAATGTTGGAGATATTCAAGGTGGTTTTCCACCGTCCTTAACTATCAAATGCAAGCAAGCAACTCCAAGAGTGCACTCAATATTTGTTGACTTGAAGTCAAGTGGACACAATCACCCCAAAGATTTTCTACAGCAATTCGAGTTCCAGAGGTAGCGAAGAAAATGAAAGAGGAGAGAACGCAATCCATGTTTACTTGGAGTCTCGAGAAATTCGAATTCTAGAGGCAACCAAGCAACTTAAGACCAAGTGCACTCAAGCCATACTTTACTTGGACTCAAGTGGACTTAACTCATCGATGCTTAGTTTTTCTTTCAGTATGTTGTTGTAGTTTCTGATTTGCTTATGAGTAATAGAATAGAGGGTAAAACCAAAAAAAATGTGGATCAAGTCTCCCTTCTCATCTCTATCAATAGAGCTCGAGGAGGGCAAACCTTCCCATAGACCGAAAAACTTCTTTCTATTCACTCTTTTATCACGCATTCTTTTCCTTTTTCTCATGCATGAATCTGCAGGTTTGTTTGCAGGAATAGGCATCAAAATCCCCAGAGATATTATTAAGTCATTCCCCTCCATTTTAATGTCCCTATCCATCTTTGCATTCACTTCCAAAACCCTCTGTTATGCTTATAATCCCTTCTATTTCACTTATTGTAGTTGTTGCAAAATTTTATTCCCAAAAAACATCAAAACAACTAAGTCAACCTTCTATTCCTTCATTTTCCCATTTTAAACACTTGAAAACCTCATAGGTTGACCTCTGCCATTTTTTTCCTCGAAATTCCCACTACCGTACTTAGCGTTTTCATAAAATTTCACTTCGCAATATTTTCCCTTTTTCGTTAAGTCTTAGCGCTCCGATCCACTGATTGTGATATTGCGATAATGCTCCATCGCCAGTGCCATCGCCATATCAGCCATCACATTCTGCACTTCGCTCCATTTAGATGGTTTTCATTACTACTTATCGCTCTTTCTGCCAGTTGCACTATTGAATTTTTCACATCGCAACCTTTTCCTAGTTGCACTTCACACTTTGTAGTTTTCACCTCAACACACTTCACATTTCGCTCCCTCTCCTGAACAACATTTCTTCTATCCCTTTAATTTTATGATATTGCGATTGCAATATCACATATCACAAATGTTTCCTCCATATCATCTCCGCCATCGTACTTTTGAATTCATTCCACTCCAAAGCCCTTTCTGCACTATAATAAGGTTTTATAAGGTTTAACCTCTCTCTTTCCACTTCTAAGCCTTGTTTCATGTGTTAAGCCCTCCATTAGCAACTTTATCCCTTTTCTTTCCTCCAATCTGAAAATCAACACTTTTTCAATTAGAATTATGTCCTGGATAGCTTATTTGCATGGGTAGAAGTGTGGTAGATAGACCATAGGATAAGTAGAGTGCATTTAGCCATTTGGCCAGTGTGGTTTAGAATTACTTTCCTTTTTGCCATTTATTTTTAGCAATATATTTTAGTTTCTTTTCAGTCAATTCCTTTTCTAAAGATTAAATTAGTTTCATTCCTGTCATTTCTTTTCATTAATTCATTTTTCCTTTCTATCATTTCCTTCCAGTAATTTACTTTCCAGTTCTTATCATAGTTTAAGAAATAGCAACCTCTTGTAAAGCAGAAGAGGATGACATGAAGAGGTTGCATCTGCTGTGTATATAGAACTGTCACCTCAAAGTTTGTACGAACCCTAGGTTGATAAAGTAAATTAGGGTAGCCCTTCGGAGTTGCAGCACTCTTGGTGCAATACTAGGGCTCACCACTTTTCGGCATCGTTGCTGGGGAGGTGTCTAGTAGATGGTTTGATTTTGTTTTTAGCATTCTTTCCTTCTTTCCTTACTTTTCATGCCATTTCAAAAATATTAAAAAAAATACAAAAATATCTTATTTTCATGCCTCATAGGAGTAGGGATAGTCAGAATTAAAAATAAAAATAAAAAAATTACTTTTCCAATCCCAACACCCCCACTTGACCACGTGGTGCAGTCAGAACCACATCACCATACACTTTTTAAAGTAGAAGATATGGATGGATATGATGACAATGAAGAAGATCTTATTGGGTTTCCCGTTTAAGATATGGACATCAGTGTACATATGAAGAACCTCCCTCCATCTTTCCTTCCCAACTTCCATGGTATGAGGTCAGAGGATCTAGAAAAATTTCTCTTTGAATTTGAAATACTTTGTAGGTCTTATGGCTACTTATTACAACTCAAAAACTGATATTGTTTCGTGAAAAAATGAAGGATAGAGCTCTTAAATGGTTCATGAGTCTACTAGTTCAATAAGATCATCAAATGATATGAAAAATTGATTTATATAAAAATAAAAAGATCATGATCTTAGAGAAGAAATTTTTAGAATGAACCAAGAAGAAGATGAGAGCGTTGAGGATCTAATAGATAGGTTGATATATAATTTTAAGAGGGAAAAATTACATCATTTAGGATTTGACACAATAAAAACCCTCTTAATTAGAACAATTAGGGATGAGTTGATTGATCTCCTTAATCTCATGAGTAAAGGATATGTATATCAATTATCATTTGAAGAAATTTGTGAAACATGCAAGCGCGTATTAAGAGGAAGGGAAAGAGTAAGTATGTTAGCATCAACATTGGTAAGGCAAGATGAACTAAATTTTCATGACAACATTAAAACATAAATTATTAGCAATCTAACTGAACATGTAGAAATGTTAAGAATGCAAAATAAGAAAAAAGAATATGTTGATATTTTTGTTATCTGTGCATAATCATATGCTACTAAATGTTGTTCATCATTCCACAGGTTTAAAGAAGTTTACCAGGAAGACAATGGAGCAAGGAAATCACCGAAGAGGCTATGTTATGTATCTCCAAGGAGACTGTGGCAACCTAGTAAACTTGATATGATGCAAGGACCCACTTCACAATTTGAAGCTTATTCACATCCATCTCAAAATAATTGGGACATACTCCCTCCTTGGTAACCTTGGCCATCTCAACCCCAAAACCAATATTAGCAACATGGTTAGCAAGGTCCTTATTGGGAAAATCCTCAACATGCTTAATATTTCCCTCAATGTCCTCCATAGCTGACTCCATGCTATCCCTACCATCCACCTCCACCACAACCACAACCTCAACCACCTCCATCTCATATATCCACCTCCGCTTAACTACCTGTACCACCATTTCCAAATTCCATACAATGAATTATCTTAGCTCACTTATGATGCTAAGGTACAACACTACCAAACATATCCTCTTGATCTAAATGATCTGCATATTATTTCAACAAAGGTATTGCAAGAAAGTGATGTTATTAATGTCATTGAAGGACAACATAAAGAAGGAGAAGATCTAAATCAAGAGATCAAAATATTGAAGGATGCACTTGATGAAGAGCAGAAATCAAAACCAGATGTTGACAAAGTTACCTCATGTTTACCAACATTTCCAGATGTTGAGAAAGTTACCTCATGTTTACCAAAATTTCCTCCATGTGTTCAAGAGAACAATCAGCAAAAAGAGGAATATTTGACTGTCATAATAGAAGAGGACATCCAAGACGATCCAACTCAGCAATTGAACCAGGGGCATCACAACTATATTAGCATATGGTTCTAAACAATCATTAAGTTACAACAACATACTCTTCTCCAACAATACTTGATACAATCCCAGTCAAAGAAATTAATCTCTGATATTCTGGTACATCTCAAAGCATGTATTCCAAGTATGCACATGATTTTATCTGTCATTTTTTTGTGTACATGGCTCCATTGGAAGTATTCCTATAATTGAAAAAGGTTTTGGTTTTTTCAAGTAGAGCAGGAAAGTGAAAAAGAGAAAAAGGGAAAGAGTAAAATCTTAGGTGAAAACCTCTTTTGAGGCATCTGAGATTGGCCCACTGACTGAAAACCTCCATGAGGATGTCATGGGCTGAAAAAATAAAAAGATATAAATGAAATATTCTAGGTGAAAGCCTCCTTTCAGGCACCTAGATGGACCTTCTAGTTCAAAACCTCATTGAGGCAGCTAGTAGGCCTTTTAAATAATAATAATAATAATAATAATAATAATTATATGTATCTCTCTCTAATGAATGCAAGTGCTCTCCAACCTTTGCAAGAATAAAAACAAAAATTTGGCATAGAAAGAAAAATTCAGTGAGCACCCTGGTTAATGGTAGTCAAACTTGGACTTCCTCCTACTTTTCTTAGAAGCTCCAAAAGGACCTCAAGCAGATTATCACATGCAGCTTCAGAACCACCGAAGAGACCTTCAACAGCCATATCAACAGCTTCAATATCACATGTAAAAATAAAATTTAGCTTAATAAAACATTAGAAGGTGTGAGAAGGAAATTTTTTTATAGAGCCAAAATCAGTAGCAGAGAAATCTCAGCCTTATCTAGTAAATAACCTCACTTTTTCCACCAAGAATAGGAACAAGACAAAAGTAAAAAAAAATCGAGAAAGTGGGGAGCAAACAGTTCGTTGTAATAGAAGACAACAAATGCCAAGGGATATCCAAGGGTGAACTCAGTAAAAAGAAAAAGAATTGTGAGTTTATTCCACATGCAATTTATATATATATATATATATATATATATATATATATATATAATAATAATAATAATAATAATAATAATAATAATAATAAAATGTGGATTCACCACCTCTTAGCATGCAAAATAGATTTTCCTAAGGCATCTGAGGACCTCCATGCAACACCTACAAGAAGAATTGAAGATAGAGGTGTAGCTAGAAGAAGCAGCGCATGGGCCAATAAACAGAAAATGAAATAAGCCAACATTCAGGAAGAACCAGAAGGCACAAAGGATGAATAGGTCGCCCAAAGTATGAGCAACCATTTTAGTAGGGGCATGATGATGGGCCTCTAAATTAGACATAAATTAAGGCCCATCTAACCTTTATTAGTCTCATCTACCTCTCTTATCCACATAAAAAGATATATTAAATCTCTCCTTCTGCACTTAATAATGTTTTCTTATGCTTTAATATTTTCTTAGGGAGCTTTGAATGTAATTTCATATTTTTGCCTAATATCAGTTATTTTTGTAGAATATTGTGAGAATATTTGGCAGATTATGCATATTTGGAGAAGGAGATAACGTAGGGAATTTCTCCATGGTAGTGGGAGATAAATACTGGAGAATAAATAAGCACAATGTCAAGAAATCATGGAGAAATATTGGAGAGATTCAAGGGGGTTATCCACCCTCCTTAACTATCAAAGGCAACCAAGCAAATCTAAGATGAGTTCACTCAATATTTGTTGACTTGGAGTCAAGTGGACTCAATCACCATAAATATTATCTCCAGCAATTCGAGTTCCAGAGGAAGCCAAGCAACTCAAAAAGCAGAGCACTAAATATATTTTTACTTGGAGTCTCTAGCAATTTGAATTCCAGATGCAGCTAAACCACTCCAGACCAAGTGGAATCAAGCCATACTTCACTTGGATTCAAGTGGACTTAATCACCATTTTCAAGGAAGATGTTGGTAGCTGCCTCATAGAATAAATAGAGGAGAGCTAGAGTTAGGAAGGGGGAGTTGATTCTACTTCGAACTTTGTTGAAAGATATTGCGATTTTCATTATTTTACTCAGTGATTAAACTTTCAGAGATGTATGAGGTTATTATTTTATGAAATGAGAAAATTGATTTCATTTTACGGATTCATGTTTCAAAGAGTTCGGCTCGTGATTTAGGGCCCAATCCATGTGCCTCAACTTCTATGTTGTTACTATCTTTTCCTTTTTTCCATTAAGCTAGTTTTCTTTTTGTCATTCAATTAGTTCTACTTCTCATAGTCACATCACTATTTAGTTTTTCTTTCAATATGTTGTTGTACTTTCTCATTTGATTGTGAGTAATATAATAGAGGGAAAAACCAAAAAAAACTGTGGATCAAGATTCCATTCTCATCTCTGTAAATAGAGCTCGAGGAGGGAGAACCTTCCCACAGACCCAAAAACTCCTTTCTATTCACTATTTTATCACTCATTGTTTTATGTTTTCCCATGCAACTATTCGCAGGTTTATTTGAAGGAATAGGCATCAAAAGCTCGAGAGAGATTATTAATTTATTTTGCTCCATTTTTCAGTCCCTATCCGTCTCTACATATGCTTCCAAACACCTCTGTTATGCTTATAATCCCTTCTATTTCACTTATTCTAGCTACCACACCCTTTTATTCCCAAAAACACTTCAAAATGACTAAGTCCACCTTCTATTGCTTCGTGTTCATGTTTTATGGAAGTCACAACTATTTTGATGTAAAAACACTTAAAAACCTCATAGGCTGACCTCTGCCCTTTTATTCCTCAAAAATCCCTCTACTGTACGTCGCCTTTTCACAAAATCACACTTGACAATATTTTCCCTTTTTCGTTAAGAATTACTGCTCTGATCCATCAATCATGATATTGCGATCGAGCTCTGCCATCGGTCCCACCACCATACATCGTATTTCACACTTCACATCGTTTAGTTGGTTTTTGTTAATACTTAACACTCTTTCCACCGGTTGCAATATTGCATTTTGCACATTACAACTTTTTCCCTATCCCATTTCACAATTCTTACCTCATTGCACTTCTCATTTCGCTCCTACTCCCGAACAACATTTCCTCTATCCCTTTAATTTTGCTATATTTCCATTGCGATATCACATATCACAATTTTTTCCTCCATAGCATCTTTTCCATCTCAATTTTCAATTCATTGCACTCCAAATCCCTTTATACAATATAATAAGGTTTAACCCCGCTCTTTCCACTTCTAAGCCTTGTTTCATGCGTTAAGTCGTCCATTAGCAACTTTAGCCCTTTTCTTTCCTCCAAACTGAAAATTGACACTTTTTTAATTAGAATTAAGTCATGGATAGCCTAGTTGTATGGGTAGAATCATGGTAGATATACCATAGGATAAGTAGAGTGCATTTAGCCGTTTGGCCAAGTTAAGTGTGGTTTGGAATTGGTTTCATTTCTGCCATTTCTTTTCAGTCATTTCCTTTTCTGCAAATTAAATTAGTTTCATTCCTGTCATTTATTTTCAGCAATTCAGTTTTCTTTTCTGTCATTTTTTTCTAGCAATTTACTTTCCAGTTCTTATCATAGTTTAAGAAATAGCAGCCTTTCGTAAAGAAGAAGAGAATGACATGAAGAAATTGCATATGTTGTGTATATAGCACTATCACCTCCAAGTTTGTACGAAGTCCGAGTTGATAAATTAAGTAGGGTATCCCCTCAGAGTTGTAGCACTCTTGGTGCAATACCAAGGCTCACCAACAATATCGAGCATAGTTACCAAGTTTGACTTCTAATTCAGATTTAGCTTTGATAAAATAAAAATTAGAATGAAAAATTTTCAATTAAGAAAAGAAATTGATAATATATTAATAATACATTCTATGCATTTTAATTTTTTAATTTTAAAATAATTATAAATAATATGAAAACTTTAAAACACCAGAAAAAACACATCTTCCCTTCAAAATTTCTCTTCATTTCAAAACTTAAATTTAATGTATCTTTTATTTTCAAAAATTTAGTCTTAATAAATACGTATTTAAAATATAAGTATTCAAAACTTATTTATATTAATTAATAGAAACAATAAATATATATTTAAAAAATGAATTCTCAAATTTTAAAATCCAGTTTTCAAAACTTATTTCCTAGGAGTAGAAATATATATTATAAAATCAATTTCTCCTGATCAAATTTGTTTCCCCTCTTTTAACGTTTATTTTTGAATTCTTTGAGTCACAATTTTATCAACTTTCCATGTTTTTCTTAATTTTCCATGTTTTTAAAGAAATATAATGTCAAAATAAAAAAATTCACATATATAATAACCTTCCCATTCCTTTCGACTTTTAATGTTCATGTTTGAATTCCTTCCTTCAAATTTTTATCATCCTTCCATGCTTTTAAAGTAAGAGGAATTCAAAATAATATTTTTCCCAAATATGTAATGACCTTCATATTCCTTTCCTTCCACTTGCATGCGATGCACAAGGTTCCGACTATCTTCTTGCAACCGCTCCTCCTATCTATTGTGTTCATACAGTATTACTGTCAACATTGTATGAAACCGCATGTGGATAAACTAGAAATCGTTTGATTAACATCCTATTTTGCAAATCTTTCCAAATTTCATTGAACTATTCGGTGTAGGAATTGAAACCATCTAATTAACCTCAAGTTTTGAGAAGCGTTTCGAATTTAATTGAGTTGTTCGGTGTACGAATTGAAATCCTTATATTAACCTTCAGTTTTGTGAATCGTTTCGAATTTCATCGAACTGTTCGGTGTACGGATCGAATTGTCAATTTCCAAAATTTTCTCAATTCTGGCGAGTATTATTCTTCGATTAAATAGTGATAATATATATATATATATATATAATTAAAACGATAATATAATATAGAGTATTATTATTATTAATGAGGTGGGATATTTTAATAAAGAAATAGAAATTATCCACTTGTTTTGGGGTTTATAATTATTGGTTATAAAATTTGTTTCAATGTTGTTTATTAGTCCCAAATAAATGGAAAGGGTTAGTTTAGTAGAAAAAATATTATGTGATAGGATATAGAAGTATAACTATGCCACCACTATCATTTGACAAATTTTATAAGAAAATTAAGAATGTATGGATATTTAATATCACAACTATTTTGTAAGAGACATTCCATGATTTTAAAATGGATACCTATTAAATTCCATGAATGATTTACCTTCACTGTAAATCATGAATTATTGAGGATGAAAAATAGTTTTTCATCAAAGCATTATGCTAGAAGGTAACCATAAAATCTTTGATTTCCTATAGTAACTATAATTTTCTTATTCATCCTTCATGTTTGTAGTGATTGGGACTCATTTTAAGATGAACAGGTTGGTGTTGAACAATACTAGCCTTGACATTGTGTTTGATGTCTGTAAACCCTTTTCCCAAGGTTTTCTATTTTATGGGAGGGTTTGTTGATTACTATGATGCGTTCTCTATGTACATATTGAATTTATTAATGTTGGTAGGTTTATACAATTCCTTAAATTTAATTTTTTCTAGATCCATATCCCCACTTTCCTTATCTTCATAGATATCTTTGTCCATTTGAAATTTTCCTCTTAATAAGTTTATTTTGATTCCATTATTTTCCTACACTTGGGTTCATCATGCCATTTTGGGGAAGGTGAGGTGGAATTTTTTATTGGGTTTGTACAACAATTATTATTGGTGGGGCATTCTATTACTTTCCCTTTAGTTCAAAATCTATAGCAACATAATTTTTCTTAGAAGAGACTTACTTTATAGACCCTCGTAGACATTTTCTCTTTCAAATTCACTACTATTTTCCACATTAATGAAGCCTTTCAAATCATTTCCTGCCTTTTTCTTGGGTGGATTTAGAATGTTGTTTAATTGACAATATCTAAAAATATGTCCTTTCTCATAAAGTTTTGGCACCTAAAAGGAATGGGTTCATAGTTGAGCATTTGGATCACGTATGAATCTTGGTATATTAGATACAATTATCTCTGCTTGTGGTTCATCACCATAAATATCTATTTGTTCAACAGTGGAGCCTTTGGCCTAAGCGAACCTTTTTTGTTATATTCTCATTTAGGCTTGAAGTATTTTCTTTTCAAGGACCTTGTATTTATGCCTTTCCTCTTAATTTATGCTTTTCAAAGGGCCTTTATTCATGAAGGTAATTTCTCTCAGTATTTTTCTCTTTACCCTAATTTGAGGTAGCGGATAGGAAGAAATTATTCCTATTCCATTTGTTGCATTTTCTTCCTTGACACATCATATCTCAGGATGTATTGGAACATGAGTTGTTTGAGAGAGACTTATGTTCATATGGACGTGAGAGTTTCATCAACCCCCAATGATATTTAACTATAACATGGGGGTCGTGTCTTTTGAAAATTCTTATGAGGAGCTTGAGCTCCTTATTTTCCTACTACCCAAGGAAACTTTGATAGAACATAGTTGTCTATTTTGATAGTAAATCTTGACCATGACCTTGTATTTACGCTTTATAGAATGAATTCTATCCCAAACTCCCAAGTATAATAGGTGATCTCCCATATAATCAGTTCATATAGGACCCACTCAGGAACTGAATAGTCTAATATCTCCATGTAGCTATACAGCTCCTCCTAATACTCATTTAATATTCATCTAATAAAATTAATTTCTTCTTTGGTTATCATGGGTATGAGAAAACTGAATGCTTTTAGTCAAGAATTGGTCACAAAATTCATATAATAATTTGGTTAAATTGTCCACCCACAATTCTTGGTAGTAAATTTCCTAGTAATGTTTATAAGAGGAATATGTAAATTCCATTTCATTAGAGGAAATTTTATCCTAAAAGTGGCCGTAAAATTCTCATGTTTTTCATGTCATAATATGTAAATCAATCAAAATCCTTTAAATTTTAAAAGGGGTACATCTAAATATTTTGGAGGGAAAAGAAGAAGAACTATTTTTTGTGTATTTTTGGCTTATCTCCTTATCGTTTTACTCAAATTTCAAGTATAGACATTCGTTGGATGCAGAATGAAATTTCACATCCAACGAGTACCCATTATTCATACTTTTGAGAAGACGCGCATTGATAAGAAATGAAGATACATTAAGAAAAACATGTTCAACACGTTTTTTTAATGTATCTGCATTTTTTTATCAATGTCGGTCTTCTCAAAATTATGCATAATGGGTATTCGTTGGATGCGAAATTTAATTATGCATCCAATGAGTGTCTATAATTGAAATTTAAGTAAACTTAAAAGGAGATAAGCCAAAAATACAATTAAAAAATTAGTTTTATTCTTTTCCCTCCAAAATTCATAACTCTTATTTTATTATTTTAACTATTATTTTATGATTTTTCCTCACGAGGCCACTTTTAGGATGAAATTTCCTCTAATACATTTTCTAAGGAATTCATTTGCATCAAAAAATGTTTTTAATCATAAGGGTGACATATAGTAGCAGGAGACCTAACTTACTAGGGATTACTTCACTTCCAAAATGATTTTAAACATTTTTTCTAACAAAAATTTTGACTAAGTAAATATACTATCACTTGAAACTGTTTATAACACCAAGAGAAACCATTCAATTTTTAAGGTTAATGATTTTTATGAGATTCCCACATGGTGCTTGTATATTTTATGTGGGGTATTGATATCTTGCTTATTCCTTGAAAAAATAACTATACACCAACCAACCCCTCATCATCTCGAATAATTTGGGGTGTATTTCGAACAAATTATTTAATTGTTTGGTTTAATTTTATGCTGCTTGAGATGATACTTCTTGTTCAAATCATTAGCATTCAGAGAGACTACAAGTTCACCTTTGTTGTGGACAATGACGTCTTCATTAGGGGAATTTTGAGGTCTAAAATGGGCCTCCTAAGTAAAATATACAACAAAAATAAACTCTATAAGAACCAATAGGATTCAAGATAATGATGTCAACCATGGGGGATGATTCACCATTTTTTAAGTAAAAGGGTGGAAAGATTAAAAAATAATAAAATAATAAACCTACTTTTTCAACTCGTACTTTCAACTTATCTCCCAAATTTTTTATTAAAATTTCAAGTGGGAGAAATAATTGGATGAAAAATGTAATTTCTAATCCAAGGACTACCCATGTTGCATACTTTTGATGGACCCTTCTACACGAAAAATAAGAAATACATTAAAAAACACGATTGCAATCACGTTTTTCATGTATTTCTCATTTTTTGTGTAGAAAGATCCATCAAAAGTATGCCACATGGGTACTCCTTGGATGAGGAGTTAAAATTTTCATCCAACGAGTACTCCCCCTAGAAATTTGATTCAAACAATTGGTATACAAGTTGAAAATACGAGTTGAAAAAGTACTTTTTCCTTTTTTCCCTATAAAATTTGATGATGTAATTAAATCTTATTTTATTATTTTCACTATTATTTTATAATTTCCTTAAGAGGCCCATTTTATACCTCAAAATTCCCCTAATGACTACAACATCACCTACATAATGGCCAACCTCATTATGTAATCATATGGCATCATCAAAAATCTTGTGGTGATATCATAGATCTAGAACTTCATAATACTATAAATCACAATGTAATCCTCATCTTGTTGGTCGAACTAAGAGTTGTTGTGTATGTGAAATATTCCATTATTCAGGGTGTATTTATCTCCCATCAAAATATTGAGTATCCTTCTAGAAGAATTCAATCATAGAAGGGTCCAGCATGATGAGCTGAACAATATTAAGCTTTTGTCCCTTTGTCTTCGGATTCTTAAATTGTAGTTTCTTTTTATATATTAAATACTCGCATGGAATGGCCACTATAAGACCCACAATATTTTTCCTTTGCATAATTAAAATTGAGTTCAAATGTAGTATCTTACTTTGAATGTAATCAGACCAAATATTGTTGAGTATTTGAGCTACGTGAATAAGCCATATTGTTGAGAGAGAATTTGAGGATAAGGGAATGGTTGTAGGTTTCTACTATGTCCTCAAGGTTAATTTTTACTAGATCCATATTCCCATTTTCCTTATCTTCATATATATCTTTGTTCATTTCAATTTTCATCCTAACAATCTAGAATTGTTTATTTTGATTCCATTATTTTGCTAAATTTGGGCTCATCATGCAATTTTGGGGAAGGTGAGATGGAATTTGGTATTGGGGTTGTACAACAAGGATTATTGGTGGGGGATAATCCTATTTTTCCTATATTTCAAACTCTATAGCAACATATTTTTTCTTAGGAGAGACATGCTTTCTAGACCCTAATAGATATTTTTGCTTTGAAAGTCACCACTACTTTCCACTTTAATGAAGAATTGCACATCCTATTCCCCCTTTGTTTTGGGTGGCTTTAGAATGTTATTTTTTACAATATCTAAAAACATGTACTTTCTCATATATTTTTCACACCTAAAAGGAATGTGTTCATAGTTGAGAATTTGGGTCATGTATGAATCTTCGTATAATAGATACATTTCTCCATGATTGTGTTTCTTCATCATCAATATTTATTTGCTCAATAATGAATCCTTTGGCATGTGCCAACCTTTTTTGTTTTATTCTTATTTAGGCTTGAAGAATTTTGTTGTCAAGGATGTTGGATGTAAGTCTTTCCTCTTCATCTATGGCCTTTCAAAGGGCCTCTATTTTTGTAGGAAATCGCTCTCATTTTTTTTCCCTTTACCCTAATTTGGGGTGGTGGATAGAAAGCAATTATTCCTATTCCCTCTCTTCAATTTTGTTCCTTGACATGATATGTAAGAATGTCTTGGAACAAGAATTGTTTGGGAGATAATCATGTTCATATGGATGTGATAATTTCATACAACATTAACGTACTTTAGCTATAATATGGGGGTAGTGTCTTTTGAAAATACTTGTGAGAAGGTTCAGATCGTCATTTTTTTACTGCCCAAGGAAATTTTGTTAGAGAATCGTTGTAAATTTTGATAGTTAATCGTAACCATTAAATTTTATTGATATTTTATATAATTAATGCTATCCCAACTTCTCGAGTCTGATAGGTGACCTATGGTATGATCAACGCACCTAGGACCAACTGAGGCATTAAGTAAGGGGGAGCTAAATAGCTAAATATCTCGATGTAGCTATATTGTTACTCCTAATACTAATTTGATATTACTCTAATAAAATTCACTGCTTCTTCGGTTATCTTGGGTGCCATAAAACTGAATGATTTGATTCAAGAATTGTTCACAAATTTGATAAAAGAGTTCGGTGTAATGGTCCAATGAAAATTCTTGGTAGAAAATGGTCTAATAAATGTTTATCAGATGAATATCTAATTTCCATTTCCTTTTTTGTGGAATTCATTTGCATCACAAAATGTTCTTTTTAAGTAGGTTGACATATAGTTGCAAGAAATCTAATTTACCACGGGTTCCTTTACTTCCAAAATGGATTTCAACATTTTTAACAAAATATTTTGACCATATGAATATACTATCACTTCAAACTATTTCTAAAACCATGGGAAACCATTTAATTTATAAGGTTAAATATTGTTGTGATATTCCCACATGGTGCTCATAGATTTTATGTAACGTATTGATATATGTTTTTGTTTCATTGAACAAAGAACTATACACCCACCAACCCCTCATAATATTGAAGAATTTGGGATGGTTTTCCAATAAATTATCTAAAATTTTATTGTTTGGTTTAATTTCATAATTCTTGAGATGATACATCTTGTTGAAAGCATTAAAATTTAGAGAGACTACAAGTTCACTTTTGTTGTTGAAAATGGCATCCTACTATAGGTTGACCTACACAATGACCCACCTCATGATGTCATCATATGGCATCATCAACGATAGTGTGGTGATCTCATACATCTAGAACTTCATAATATTACACATCACAATGTAGTCCTCATCTTGTGGGTCAAACTAAGAGTTGATGTGTACGTGAACATGAATCTAATCACTAAGCCTATATTATTTTACAACTCTGTCATCCTTCTATATATGGACTAGTACATCAGGATATAAATATTTCACTTATCCCATGAATCTGAGATATAACTGGCCCTCCTAATCTTGCTTTCTAATGCCTCATAAAAATTTAGATCATCAGGCAGCATCAGGTGGGGATCGAAAGAGAAGGAATCCTTTATTTGAAACCAAAATACATATAGGGGATCAAAAAGGTATATGTATCTCCCATCAAACTAAGAGATCCTCCTATGAATTGTGTTCATACAATATTACCGTCGGAATTATATGAATGGTGTGTGGATAAATTAGAAATCGTTCAATTAACCTCCTGTTTTGACAATCGTTTTTAATTTCATCAAACTATTCGGTGTGCGAATCGAAACCATTCAATTAACCTCCTGTTTTGACAATCGTTTTTAATTTCATCAAACTATTCGGTGTGCGAATCGAAATTTCATATTTCTAAATATTTGGTAACTATGATATAGAGTATTATTCTCCAATTAAATAGTGATAATATTTATACAATATTATTCCCTAATTAAAGTGATAATACAATCTAGAGTATTATTATTATTATTAATGAGGTAGTTTTTTTTTTTAAAGAGAAAAAATTTTTCCACTTGTTCAGGGGTTTAAAATTATTGGTTATAAAAGTTGCTTCAATGTTGTTTATTTGTCCCAAATAAATGGAAAGGGTTAGTTTAGTAGAAAAATATTATGTGATAGCATATAGAAGGATAACTATGCCACCACTGTTATTTGATAATTTTTATAAAACAATTACGACAAAATTTGTAAAAATTCAATAAGGAATGTGACTTTTTGTAACATAAGAATGTATGGATATTTAAATATAACCATTTTTCTGTACGAGTGATTCCATGCTTTTATAATGGATACCTATAAAATTCCATGAATGATTTACCTTCACTGTAAATCATGAATTATTGTTGGTGAAAAATAATTTGTCATCAAATCATTATGTTAGGAGGTAATCATAAAATATTTGATTTCCTATAGTAATTGTAATTTACTCATTCATCCTTGATGTTTTTACTAATTGGGATTCCTTTTAAGATTAACAGTTTCATGGTATACAATACTAACCCTAATGTTGTGTTCACTACAAGGAAAAATGACATTGGTGAGGGGCGAAAAGGGTCACCGTAAGCTCGTTGGTGAGGGTCAAAAGAGACTTCGTCACCAAAAATTGAATGTCACCAAAGGTGGCGTCGCCGAAATTATAGATGTTGTGGTGACAGTCAAGGACCCTCACCAATAATGATTTATAGTGATGGATTGTGACCGTCAGCATTTGGTATGAGCAATGGTGATGGACAATAGCCTCCATCACCAAAAAAATAAGCATCACCAAAGGTGGCGTCACCAAAAGTATGTGTTTTGGTGTCATTCAAGGTCTATCATGAATATTGATTATAATGATGGATAGTGACCGCCACCATTTCATATGAAAAACAATGAGTTTTTGTGATGGAATTTTCATGGACATCACTATTGGTGCATATATATGGCAACGTTTGTTGACCATCACCATAAAATCATTGGTGACATCGAGGACCGTCACGAATAATGACTATAATAACAAATAGTGACCCTCACCATTTCATATCAACAACAAAGATTTATGGTGACAGAACTTTAATGGTCGTCACTATCCATGCATATATATGGTGGCGTTCGTTGACCGTCACCATTTCATATTTTGGTTAGGGTCAAAAAACGTCACCATAAGCTCATTGGTGATGGTAAAAATATCATCCGTCACCAAAAAGTGATCGTACTCATTCCCTGTGAATATCAGGGCACCATGGAATCGAACCACCAATGTCCTGCTTGTAAAGCATGTGCTCTTCCATCGAGCTAGCACCCTTTAAAGAATTATACTTTAAACTAACAATTGCCCCTAAAGCTGCAAATATTCACCAAAGGAATAGAAAATATAGGAAGATCAAAAGTTGCTAGAAATAATATGTTCAATATACATAATAAAAATACAATAAGAATAACTTTTTATATAATCTAACAAAGCATGTACTACGTAGGAGAATAATTGGAAATAACAACTAGAAATTTGAATCACAACATAACAGTATAAAACAACATGCAACATGAAAGGAACAACTCCATAGTTTGAGAGATATGAACAATCTATGGGTCTGTTCTTATATATTTATATATATAACGAAACAGAAATCTAGATTTATGAAATTCAAGTATCACACAAGAATGTCTTGAACAAATATCAATATGTAAAACAATATTTTTTGCATTTGGATTGACCTTGCAGAACCTCGGGAAAAAGTTTCCATAGAAACAACCAATAAACATAACAACATGGACCTCAGGAGCAATTGTGCAGGGGATAAAATATGAAGTTAAAGCACTAGAGAAGTATTCAAAGAAAATGATGAAAAACGTATCTAGAAAGAACTGAGAACCATCTGAAGTAAACCACACATTTATCATCGTGACTAGTACACTTGAAAAAATAGATCAGAATAAATTATGAACTATTCCACCAAAAAACAGTGAATTTTTCCACTAAAATATAGTTTCAAATTAATCACTAGCATGACGCTAACTTCTCTGAAAAAATATGGAAGCTTCAAGACAATGTATAATATCTTGCATGGAAATCTTGTTGATAAAACCTTCCCAGGAATAAGACCACAATAGTCAACAAGAGTGCCATGAAAGAAGTGGATCCTAGGAACCTCTTAGAAAACAATATTTATGTAAGGCGATCATCTAGATCAAGGGTCATCATTCAATAATCAATATGGAAATAGGTGTTGACATTTTCTAATGGAATCCTCTTTGGATTCGGTATTTAGGAAGAAAGAAAAATGTTTCATCAAGAATTCTAACTTACAGAATTTTGGGATTAGATAATGATGACATATTGATGAAGCAAATCAAGAAAATGAAACTTTTTCATTCTAAGGAAATCTGTTGTAGGATGAGTCAAAAGGAAAATAATGAGGTACATGTATGTATATATTGACACTGGATGCTATGAAGTCATGCCATGTGGTTGCAGGTAGTATACTTCTACCTTAAGAAGTATAATCAAAATAGAAAGAAGAAAATCTTCTGATGCACAAGTTTCCAAAAGGGGATGATCTACACTAGATGAAATCGACATAATATGTTCTCATATAGAATATGACATGGTTGTAGATTATCAAGGAACTGTGCAATGGAAGTTCCTGGGAATGAAATAAAATCGTGGAGAAAGAAAAAGGAATATCATGGGAAGTACAACAATGGAATGAAGCAATCAACATCCAAGAAAGCCATGAAGACTTGACTAGGATATCTCCAAGGAATATATGTGGACTCTAATATAAGTATGGAAAATATAGAAACCCTTGACAATAAATATCTTTAGGAGATAAAAAAGGATATCGATACCTACAAGAAGGATATCATGGTGAAAGATCATCACTAAGGTAAATTTTGATTTAAGTATTCATATTTCTAATTGAATAATATCTGATGAGCTTATTTAGAGCAGCCAAAGGGAAGTATATGTTTTCCACAGGTTGATAACCATATTGCAGGATGTAAGATCCTTGGAAGAAGTATGGTTCGAAGGAAAGCAACAAGATATGAAGGTAGACCAGATCAAAAATTGATGGATCACTTTCGGACAAAAATAAAAAATGATGGGTGATTTGAACCCTAATGAAGATATCCCAAAGATAAAGACTCCTCAAAAACAAAGAAATTCATGACATCAAAGAAAGTAGTTCTTCATGAGCAACTCGGTGTTTTCATAATTGGTGCTATAGATCCCTGATTAAGAGGGGGGCTGGTAATAAGTTTATTACCTGGTAGAAACTTGGAAGCAAGTCCCTAGGAGCCTAGAGAAGTCCTTGGCTAAGAGGGAGACTTGACAAGTCCTTGGATAAGAGGGAGCCTGAGAAAATTCCTTGATAGGAATGGGTATGTACTCCCTAATTAAGAGGGAGAGATAGATGTATCATTCTGGTCTTCACTTGGAAGACATAATGTGGGATTGGATAATCCTCTAGAATCTGATACTCTTTTGGGGATGTATTAGGGTATCCAAGGTAAGAGTATTCGTGAAAGGACGAGTTTTCTTTGAGGATTAGCTATACCTAAAAGAATAGTCTTATGAGGTCATACTCGGTGAACACGCAGGTGGAGTATGTACCTTCGAGACAATGATGAATATGTATATAATCATTGGTCTCACCAGAATTCTAGTTCATAGTCTCGTGAAGAGATGGAGTTGTTAATAAAGGCCTTGCATTATGACAATGTTGGTTAATAATAGGCTATAACAGATGGATTACCAATCGAATTTTTCTTATGAGATTCTTCAGATTGAGAGTGACTATGTACCATTATGAATACCTCCCTAGTTAAGAGGGAATGTTGGAACGTGTAACTAAGTTTGGTCTTCATATTGACTTGTAATTATGAATTTATGTAATGTAGAAGACAAAGATAGTGTCTGGCTTTAGTTAAAGATGGTGAATATTCTCCTTGATGAAGTTGGCTTACACACAAACCTCATGTCGGCCTACAAGCTAAAGCTAGACACTATATAAAGGATGATGTGGCCTCATTATGATGTAAGGAATTTTGGATCATGTCTGTGATAGAAGAGAGAAGTTTGGGTCTACATTGATGCCAGAATAGGAGGCTAGTCTGGGAAGAAAAGAAGAGGTATACTTAACTTTGTTCTGGGTCTATACCACCTCACACATTTCAGACAAAAGGTTATCAAGGTAAAAGATAAGTCTCTCTTCTAGTACGTAGAACAATGCGTGAAGAAGGTAATACAATGATGAAAGGATATATGATTAGGTCATGAAATGAGGTGTGCTATGGAAGGAAGAAAGTCTTATCATATCTAGATGTTTTGGTCTGCAAGTTTACCTCGCATATCTCAGGGAGGTCGAGGGTAACCACAATAAATAGGAAGGCTACAACATCATGAAGAAAGGCTCGGTCTTGAGTTTCAAATAAGTCCAAAGGATGTTGGAAGTAGGCTGAGAATAAGACTTTAGGAAGCTAAGGATAAGATCAAAGGAGGCCAAGAAGAAGTGCACACATTGGGGCTGCTAGAATAGGGACCGAGCTTCCCTAGTAAAGGTGCAGTGCAGTGTAGAAAGTGGAGATCAACTAGAGAAGTTGAGAAGAGTGGTGAAAAGGGTCTTGGAGGCATACTGGTGTCAAGGGTATATTTCATGGTTATGGCACTCATCAATGGAATATCTATAAGAGGATTTTTTTTTGGGTTTTCCTCTCCAAGAGGGAGAGGTTTTGGCCCTAGGTTGAAGAGCCTAAACTTTGTGTCTCTTTTGTTTTGATAATTGACTTGATGAAAGAGATAATAAGCTAACAAAGATAAGATCTAAGTAATAGAAGCATAACAAGTTCACAACTAATTATCATGAAAGAGAAATTGAATTAAATGCCCTAATTTATCAACAAGGTTGATATGCTCTTTACTATCGTTACCTACCCCTTAGAGTAACTATGAGGGCTCGAGGGAAAATACAGATAATCATTCCAGCAGTTTTGTCCAAGAATTCTTGAAGAAGAAGAAGATTCAAAAGCTCTTGTTACTTGGATATGAAGGCTCTGGTGCTAGTACAATTTTCAAGCAGGAAACATTTCTCTACAAGAGTGAGAATTTTTCACAAGAGGAGCTGCAAAACATCGAACTGATGATACAGAGAAACCTATATAAATACCTTTTCATATGTCTTGAGGGGCATGAGCATTTCGAGGAGGAAATCTTAGTAGATATGGATGGTTCCAGTGTACATGAACAAGTTTTTGCCTCAGATGAAAGTGATGATAAAGAAGTTGCTCAATGTGCTTACTCTCTCAATCCAAAATTGAAACATTTTTCCAATTGGCCTCTGGAAATTATGGAAATGGGGTATTTAGATGTTTTTTCCCAGCTGTAGCACATGAGTATGCCCCAATAGTTGAGGAAATGTGGAGGGACCCTGCAATTCAGGCTACGTATGCAAGAAGAAATGAGTTGCATGTCCTTCCTGATGTTTCTCGTCACTTCTAGAAATGGGTTGTTGAGGTATCAAGTAACGCATACAATTCGTCAGAATCTCACATTTTATATGTTGGAGTGACTCAAAGTAACGGGTTAGCATTTATATAATTTTCAATTGATGATCGCAATCCAATGTTAGAACCTTATAATGAAAACTTTGATTGTCCAACTCCAACTTTTAAGTATCAGCTTATTCGATTAAATAATAAAGGATTAAATGAAGGCTGTAAGTGGCTAGAAATATTTGAGAATGTACGAGCTGTAATCTTCTGTCTTGCTATGAGTGAATATGACCAAAAGTGAGTTGAGAAAGAATATGACCTTCAGTAAATAACTTTTTGAGAATGCTATGGAGCATTCATGTTTTAGAGATACACCATTCATTCTATTACTGAATAAATATGACATTTTTTTGGAGAAAATTAACATAGTGCCACTTATGGTATGTGAGTATTTTAAGTATTTCAGTCTAGTGGAGGCACACTACAACAATTAGTCACTAGACCATCAAGCTTACTATTATGTGGCAATGAAATTCAAGGATATATATGCATCTCTTTGCAGCCATAAGTTGTTTATATGGAAAATGAAGGCACGAAATCGCAACACAGTGAATGAAGCCTTCAAATATATTCATGAAATTTTTAAGTGGGCTGCATATGTGCAAGAAAAGATCTTGCAATACATGAACGTGCAACTGACTGATCTTTTGAAATTAAAATTCTGACTGAGCCTCCAAAAGTCTTGCATCCTTATTCCTAACTGCAATTTCATTCAATCTCAAAAACTCAGCTAATTGTATTTCAACCCTTATATTTTATTTCAAAGTTTCTTCATTTTGATCGAGTGCATCATTCCTTTCCCTAGGTACTTCATCCAATTTCTTGCCAATATTTTCTTTTTTCTCTGCAAGCTTCTTCCAGTTGACAAAGAACCTCATCTCTTTGAGTCTTGAATTCATCACTTTTCTTTAGTTCTCTATTTAAAATCACCTTCAAGTGATTTAGCGTTGTCTCCAAACATGCTTTTTTTGTTTGAGCTGCCTTTCTTGCTTTCCTTTAACTTTCAAGCTCCAAGATAGCCTCCTTTATTCATTTTTGTTTTCTCTTAATTCCTTCATCTGATCGTTTCAAGCTTAAAGATTCATCTAATTGTTTTGAAATATTTGCGTCTACCCTCCAAGTCTTTGAGATTTGATGGAGGGTCTCCCCCCGTTCCCTTGCAATTTCACCACTTTGATTGATTTCTTTATCTACAACCATCTTCAAGTACATAAATGAAATATCTAGGTACTCCTTTCTCATTTCATCCACCATCCTCACTTGTCTTACAGATTGAAGTTCCAATATATGTCTCTTAATAATTTCTACAGATGTTTCAAAAGAAATGTTTGGCAATATGACTTAAATGGCCATTAATTCATGTTTTTAAAAGAAGTCTCGACTCCTTGTAAAAAATATCTCTATATCCGACTTTTCCATTTCTCTTACAATACTTTCTTGCATTTCACATTCAGATTCCACGATGTCTATCTTAATTTTTCCTGCATAGGCTTCAAAAAAAACATTCGGTGATACAAATTGAATTGCCATTAAAACCCTCCTATAGTGAATGTCAATAATAGATCTTATATGATTTAATGTCCTCTTGGAACCATATTTTTATGTTTCTGCAACATTCTTTGTTTGTCTTTCAGACTCAAGCTCTGAAATGGGGTTCTTAAGTACTATCTCCCATTTTATAATTGAAATTTCCTTCGAGTTTAATGTTTCATATAATTGTTCAACAACTTTTGTTTCTACTCTCCATGTTTGTCTGTTTAGATGGAATATGTCATTCATTTCCCTTGGAAATTCACCACTTTTACTGATTTCTTCATATGCAATCACCTTCGAGCATTTAAATGAAGTCCCTAAATACACCTTTTCCATTTCACCTCCTATCCTTGCTTGACATCCTGATTCAGGTTCCAAAATATCCACCTTAAAGTTATCTGCAGAGGCTACAGTGGAAATTTTTGGCAATGTGACTATTAACTCCCCCACATTAACAATGTCTAGACTTCTTCTAAAGATTTTCCTTGAATCTGCCTTTGCCATTTTACCTGCCATCATGGCTTGGCTTCCAAATTCAGGTTCAAAATTTTCTGGAGATGCTTCCATTAATTCCTTCTTGCAAATAATGTCTGGAATGGCCATTAAGTGATTCGATGTCATCTCTAAAACTGTGTTTTCTGCTTCAGCAGAATTCCTTGCTTGTATTTGAGATTCAAGCTTAGAAGTAGCCCTCTTACTACGTGCCATTTTTCTCTTGATAACATCACCTTCCATGTTTATAGCTTCATCTGATTGTTCAAGAATCATCCTTGGTTGTATTTTAGACTCAAACTTCGAAATATCCCTCTTAGAGCGTGCCCTTTTCCTCTTGATTGCATCAACTTTCATGTTTATAGCTGCATTTTATTGTTCAGGAATCAATGTTTCTACTCTCTAAGGTTGTGCATTGTAATGGAGGGTGCCATTCCTTTCCCTTGGAAATCAATCACTTCGGATGATTTCATCACTTGCAGGCATATTAATGTAGTTAAATGAAGGTCCTGAATTTAGCTTTATGATTTCACTAGGAGTCTTTTATTTACTTTTAGATTCAGGTTCCAAAATATCCTCAATAAAGCTTTCTGCCGAGGCTTCAGAAGAAACATTTTGAAATACAACTGGAATGGCCTGTTGGATGGATAAATCAATCTTGTAGACAAGACCAATCTCCCTAGTATCAGAAGATAGTCTAGAAACAAACAGAAAATTAAATCTATATTTCTCTAGATATATCACGATTCATAAGTAAATGCTACAAAGGTGTTACGATCCTACCTTGATCCAAAACTTGTTTGTAGTAGTCGTCCTTCATTCGCTCGAAAGAGTTATCTTCAAAGATATACAATAAAAAACAACAAACATCAAATAGCACCTGCATAGCATATATTGATTCTTCATATCTATTATGCTGATCAAGGAATCCATAAAATAAAAAATCAGTCGACAGCTTATTGAGAAAAAAAAAACTTCTTTGTATTAAATTTGAAATAGTAGAAGAAACTTACAACCTTTTCAACCTTGATGTTGAATAGGTCTTCCTGGGGTCCGTAACAAGAATTTCCTTTACTCTGACCAGCCCTGCACTCTTCCAACCGAGATACATACAAGTATATAATATTTCCTTATAAAATCTCAGCTAAAGGAGTTTAAGTTCCAACAACACTTTACCTCAAATAACACTAAACCTTGAACTCCTCAATTGTCTAGTTCTAACCCCTTGACGCTGCCCAATGCCTCTTTTTATAGTGCAAAAGAGAAGGTTACAGTTCCAACTATGAAGGGATAGAATCCTCCTTCAAAGGGATAAGCTCCTCACATCAAGGTGTTAGCTCCTTAAGGCATGGGATACATGAACTTGAAAAGAGAAGACTTGCCATCGAAAGATTCTTTCCAGAAGCTTCTAAAAATGACTGAAAGTGATCTTCTTGAGTTTAGTTGCGCCCTTTTAATCTTTTACAGGGGTCCGCACCCTTAACCTAGAGAAAGTGTAGTCAGGTACGCAGGAGACATGACCATTAGGTGCGGGACCGCAGGTAAGACAAAGAGAATGTGTGATACCAGAGTTTTGGAGACTTTTGAGTTCTTTTCTCTTATTTTTAAGGCTTGACATGAGGAACTGATGTTTTTGGACTTGTAAAGGAGGAAAGTATGAGTGATAATGAGCTCATATGGACAAAAAAATGTCAAGGTGACAATTTTCAGTGCAACAGATTGCCCCCTAAAGTGCGAAGTCTGTAATAGATGAAGATAGAGTCTGTCATGTATGAAGAGTGAAGTACTTTATCATTTCAAGGATCATCCTGTGGACACCCCAATCAAAACCTGTAAAAACATTCAATGCAAAATTTATATATGTAGACATATCATCGCTGAGGTAGGCGTTCCCATACTCATATCAAAACTAACTAGAAAACTAACTTAAATTTTTCTGATACAGGAATGATTTTTCAATACATCAACAGTATAGACACGTTTAGACACAGTATAGACGCGGCCATTTGTTTATGAATATTCCACTGTATAAATGAATAACAAAATTCCTTGCAGCCTAGATGGTAGAAACTAGATCTAGGGTCTTGATTTCTGCTTCTCGAACTAGTACAATTCTATCCATGTGAATCAATGTGTCGAAGTCCAACATGGTAGAAACCACTTGATTACCAGTCAATAATGTGAATAGTTAAAAAGTGTGAGAGAAACTACCAGTAATGTCAATGGCTCTCAAAGTACTCAGTACAATCCATGAAATGTTAATGAATGAGTTGAAGTCGAACATGTCACAGAATCATTCGATCTAAGGTCAATGATGCAACCTATCGTTGAAGGTGAGAAACCTGTCATTGAGGCATGCAGATTTCAAGGAACTGACGATTTCTAGATGAAATTCCTAGATAATGAGCTATCATGGATAGAAAGTGATCTATCATAGGCAAGGCCACAACATGAAATCATAGATCAAGTTTTGAAGAAATATATTGACAAGGATTGACTCAGGGATGGTCAAAATGGAAGACAAATATTTTGCAGATGAATGGTTTGTTTGAACTTTCCTCTTGAACACATAACGACACTGCAAATGGCTTGGTGACAATTGACCCAAAGCTAATACCCAGAAACTGGCTGAAGACTTTCAATATGGTTTGATTAATTGCTAGGCAAAGGATTTCCCAACCCAGGTGAACAAAAGTGTCATGTTCAAAAGTGGTTAACGGTTTTCTGAAAATCAAAATGTAACAAACAGGTTCGTTTCTCTCCCTTTACCCGCACCACTTTTGGCAGGTACCTCTTTAGTTTTGACAAGATTGAGGAGGATAGAATTTTATTGTTTATAAGCTCATCCTTCAGATGAGTCCAACTTAGTTTAAAATTTGAACCCTATGAAGGAGCGGTTCATTCCTTCTTAAAATTGAACAGGTCTTTTACTGTTAAATTTCGACGAGTCTATAGGAGAAACTTAGTGTTTTCAAATTTTAGGGAGTCAGAAGAAAAACTTAAGAAAACTCCATGGGTGTACTTTTTCGTAAATTTAGTCTCTTGATCCCGAAAAAGGATAAAATCATGCAGGAGAGAACTCTATTGACCGTAATTAGTCAACGCATACCTTTTTCATAAATAGTCAATTTCAGTCTGTAAAAGGGGTAAACTTATACTGAAATGACGATTATTCATTTATTTTAACAAGTTTGAATAATCAAGTTCTCGGCAATCTTTTCAATTTTCAAGAGTCTGAAAAGGGCTTAAAAGAGGACTCCAGGGTTTCACTTTTTCGTAAGTTTTAACGAGTTTGAAAAAGGGATAAAAATGTACTCATAGTTTCGCTTTTTCTGTAAATTTTAACGAGTTCGAAAAAGTGATAAAAATGTACTCATGTGGCCGACTTTCAATTTAATTTGCAAGCAGGAAAAGACAGAAAGAACTTGGCATTTTCATGTGTTTTACGAGAACGAAAGATAGCAAAATAATCTTTGGATTTTCATGAGTTTAACGAGTCTTGAAAATAATAAACGAAATGGGCTCAAGATAGGTTTCATTTTTACAAAAGCTTCAAATAGAGAAAAACTATGCTTCAGATAGGTTTTAATGCCCCCTAAGCCTAACTGCTAGAGCGCATGCCCCCCAGCTTCATTTCATTCAACTAAACAGACTACTAGTAATTAATAGCTATAGGGAATGAAGGTTCATTTATGAGATCATATGAAAGACCCGACCTAAAACTGTAAGAAAATTATGCAAAAAATGAAATAACTAACCTAAATATGTGATTTAACATTTACGAGATCTAGTCAAAGACTCTATTCAATTAGGGGAGGATTTGTTTCATTTTCTAACGAGGTTGACACAGTGACAGGAACTATCCGCACCTAAATGTTTCATTTTTTAATGAGGTTGACACAGTAAAAGAAACTTTCCTCATACCTATTTAATTTTTTACGAGGTTGACTCAGTAACAGAAACCATCCTCAGAAACCATTTATTTCTAATCTATTAATCTACTCTCTACAATCTACCTACTGATTCATTTTTTAATGAGGTTGACATAGGAAAAGAACTGTCCTCATACCTGATTCATTTTTTAACGAGGTTGACTCAGTAACAAGAACTATCCTCTGACCAATTGATTCATTTTTTAACGAGGTTGACACAGTAAAAGGAACTATCCTCGTAAGAGTCTATTTCATTTTTTAATGAGGTTGACACAGCAAAAGAACTATCCTCACAAGAATCTGTTTCATTTTTTAACAAGGTTGACACAGGAAATGTACTTTCCTCTTAGAATCTTGTTTCTTTTTTTTTAGCGAGCTTGACACAAGAAAAGGAACTATGCTCTCGACTAACTGATTCATTTTTTAATGAGGTTGACACAGTAAAAGGAACTATCCTCACACTCACTAATTCATTTTTTAACGAGGTTGACACAGTAAAAGGAACTCTCCTCACACTCACTGATTCATTTTTTAACGAGCTTGACACAGTAAAAGGATCTCTCCTCACAGGCCACTGATTTATTTTTTAATGAGGTTGATAGAGTAAAAGGAACTATCCTCGGACCAATTTATTATGGCTTCCAACTAGAAGAAACACATATCAATGGACACACCTTGATCATGGCTTCCAAGAGGTCTTCATCAGAAGGAAGAATATTTCTCTAGAAGGAACACATGTCAAGGAACTCAAAAGGGATAAGAACATCGCGTTCAAGTAATCTCATAGAGTTTTCCATGTCAATTACTGGTTCTAAGTCATAGGAATTCGAGCAAACAATGAGAGGCTCTCTTACATCGGTAAATGAGAACATGGGACTAGTTGCTACATAATTAATGCTTATCGGGGTAGATACCATTTTCTTATCAGGAAAATTTACGGGTGTCGAATTATTGGTAGTTGAATCAAGACTAGCGAATGAAATTTGTTCTACAATCAGAATGTTTCGATTGTGAGGGAAACACATCATGTGAGAGAGTGTCGATACTACAGCTTTCATTGCATAGATATACTCTCGCCCAAGGAGTAAATTGAAATACAAGGGGCCTCGAACTACCATAAGATCAATACAGACAATTTTACCTTCCAAACAAATAGAAAACTTAGGAAGGGTCCCTAAAGGTTCACTAATGGTTCTGTTAAAAGCTTTCAGATTCTGCGTAACGGGCACAAGATGGGGGAAACCCAAAGCTTTCTAAGCAGTTGCGGATAAAATACTAACAGAAGAATCTTCATCTACATGTGTGCGACATATGCTCCTACCACCAGCCTTCAGAACGATTTGGAAAGGGATGGAGGAAGGAAGACGAGGTTTTGTCAGTCTATTCCAATCAAAGGAAAAGACCTCAGTACTTGGAGGGGGTTCTATAGAAATAGGTGAATTTCCCTGTAAAGTAGAGGAATCTAATGTAACAAGAAGAACCTGAGTGGTATGAAGTTCACTCTCTTCAGGTAGAGTTGGATCAACCGAATGGGAAATTGAGTCGACCACTTGATCAACTAATGGATCATCAACTTGAGTGATATGAGTTTCACTCCTAAATGGAAGAGTGGGATCGAATTTACTTGTATTAATATCAATCATTCCATCAGTTGACGGTAGGTTGGGAAAAAGTTGATGGTAACCAGTTGGAAGTTCTTGCTATGGAACAGTGAGATTTTCCAAAAATTTTTAGGCTTCATCAATGTGAGGGAAAATGCGAGTTTGAGGACTCCCTTTGCACAACTTACAAGGAAACCTAGCTTTACCCTTTTTACCAGGAACCTGGCTATCACTGGTTGATGGATCAACGAAAAGTTGATGGGGTTTTTCTGACCATACTTCCAAGACCTTTGGAATACCGAGACAATCGATAAGGAAGTGGTCACCCTTACAAATCTTGTAAGGGTATTTGGGTTTACGATGCATGTTGGAGGTTTCCTCAACATTACTAACACTTACAGCCATGGTTGACTGGTTGACTTCTTTCTTATTTTGCTTCTTCTTCTTCTTCCCTTTCTTCTTCTTCTTAGCCACCTAGTTACTAGCGTCAAGGCTTTTAGCAAGCCAAGAGGAAGAAATATTGGGTGAGGAAGGTAAAGGGTCAACAGAAGGTTGGTGATGTTGAGATGGTGAACTCTGTTGAGGTGGAAAAATTAGAGTATTTGGGGCCAACGAAGTTGAAAATAACCATATCGGTAAACCTATTGTAAATCCAGGTAATGAAAATGTATCCATATAAGGAGGGACAACATTTCCAAAGCAAGGAAAAGTACTAGGATTCTCATTAAGAGGGGTTCCTTGGTTGGTAAATTCCGGAGCACTTGCCATTATATTCAACTTCAGTGAAATTTATTAACAATTTAAAACTAAAATTAACAATTCACAATTCACACCTAACAATTAAAATTCACAAATCACACCTATGGTCTCTAAAATTAAAAACAAACAAGTGAACATGCACTATCAAATCTAGGAGCCAAACCACACACAAACGGTAGATTCCCGCACTAAAAACACTAGTTGGTGATGAAATCCAACATCGTATAATTTTAATGCAGAAATGGCGGTTGGAATAGTTACCCTGACAACCTACTTAATGAAATAGACCAGTGCAATTTCCTCCACTTTACCATCTTGAGTGAAGATAACCCTCTGGAGAGTCCAAGTGATTCTAGCCAACGTTCGCTCTAGGTACAGTGGGTTCTTCCCTCCACCATCACCTGGGGAAAGAATCCTATAGTTAATGGCCAATAAGGTCACCAACAGGAACAAATATACCTGGGAGAATAGTCTACGATCCGATACACATGCAAGGGCAGAGTAACAAAGCTCAATTCCATTGAAGGCTCCTTGACATAATCCAAGATTTACTGACAAGTTACCCCAAGCTCCTCGACAATGGTCAATCCGAGGTTTACCATTGTTAATACGTGTATATCTTCTATCGTTCCCAATGAGGAAGGATTTATTACCTCACTGGTTCAGATATGATCTCATGCTTGACTTCCTTACGAGGAGATTCCCAGAGCATAAATGCAACAATTGAAATTTTTCCTACTGCAAGATCGACTACTTGTTTGTTTTAGTTGCTTTAGAAAGTTAATTACAACATATTACAAAGCACTAATCCTAAGCTATATTGGTGGAAAGAGCCCTAAAAATGTAAAAATTACTAGATGAATTTTAATTAAGCGCTGTGTTATTTAGGCTGTTATTACTCAAAGGGTAAATGGATACAAAACCAATGGTGTTATGACCCGACCCAAAATTGAATGAAATCAAATATGATAATGTAATCTTTTCAACTCGATGAATCCTAATTAAAGTAGGGAGAGAGTTGTCATTCACTTCAGAAAATGAAAAAAATTGATCAATAAGAGAAAATATAACAAATTCTCTAATGCACTAATTTCATCAAGAAAAACTAATGCTAATCAATTCCATATTTGTTTATTTATGTGTTTTTAAAACAAGCATAAAAACATGTAAATGAAAATTAAAGACACTGATCTAAATCTACGATTGATTTTTGAGAACGTAAACTATGCAATTGTAATCTTTGCACTATTCACTTGAAAAGTATGCAAATGTAATCTATGCACATTTTTCACTCATATTCTAAAAATGAGAATTCTAATTATGAAAATGTGATCTATGCAAGAGAATTCTCAAACACAAGATGATTCTAATGTAATCTAAGAACCAATCAAGTGTAAGTAAAGAAAATCGGGTGATAGTTCCAAAGATAAAAAATAAAAATACTCAAAGGCGATTAACACTCATACAAAATTAAAAACAAAAGAAAAAAGATGCAAAAACAAAAGTAAAAAGATGCAAGATTGTGAAAAAACTGAGACAAACCTCCAATATTTTGATCTCAATAATGTGCAAAACATGCAAAAGGTACACAACGAAAATTTACATTTAGAACAACACATATTTGTATGGTATCGATGGCTTTGCTACCATAAAAAATTTGTCACTTGGTAAACTTTTACAGAGGAAATGATAGCACATTATAAGTATATGAAAAGCAATACCTTCTTTAGCCAATTGATAAATCTCAAACAAAAGGGTTCTGTGGTGGAGCACATTGAGGACTTCGAAAAATTGAATATAGGGGTAACTCATATTCTAGAGTAACATAGGATTGATTTATTCATAGGGACTTTAAAGGATAACATCCAACATGAAGTTCGCATTTGGGAACCTAATTCATTGGAAAATGCATTCAGGTTGGCAAGAAAAATTGAATGTAAAATTATGGTGACAGGGAAGCCTACCACTCACATATATAAAGATGGAAGTGTTACTACTCCTAGACTTCCACAACCTATAGGGTTGACACCACAACAATTGGAAGAAAAAAGAGCAAAAGGGCTTTGCTACAGTTGTGATAGCAAATACACTACTAGTCATAAGTGTGCTCAGAGGATATTGGTTTACATAGATTGTGAAGAGGAAGAAGAAAATGAATAAGAATCTTCAAAAGAAGAGGATATACACCAGGAACTAGCCCTATAAGAGGAAGAAATGAGTCTGACCATATCGTTTAATGCATTGGCAGGAATTACGTGACATCCTTAGATTTATTATTAAAAAAAAATTTAGAGGACTAAAAAAAATGTTTATTTTTTAACCAATGTAAATTTTACTTTTAATTAAATTATTAAACCTGAAAAACAAATAATATATTTATATTATAATTTTTCATTGATTTAAAAAATTAAATTTGAATAAAATGGATATTATTTACCCATATTAATTTTATAAGTGAACAATTTCTTTTAATTATATAATTTCATTTTATTTTAGTTATAAAAAAGTGTCAAAAAATATTTTTTAAAATTTTATTTTATTTTAAATTAGTTGAAATTTAAAAATAAAATTTTAAATTCATATAGTAAAGCATAGGATGAGAAAGACTAAGAGGAATGATCTGGAACTCGTTAAACTATTAGTTAGATTGAAATACTAGAAATAAAAGAGAAAATATTAGTTAGATTGAAATACCAGAAATAAAAGAGATTTGAAGCTTACAGAAGCGTATTAAATATGTAAATGACCAACACTGTGAGGTGGCGGAGGACTACAAGAACTCTGAGGTCAATTAAGGTAGGCTTGATAAAAAAGGAGGTAATTCTAATAACCCCATAGAGCATGATTGGTCTTATGATCAATTTTATTTCTTAAAACTTTATCTAGTTACCAGAAAATAAATTTTTATATATTAGGAAATATTATTGAAAAAAAAACCAAAATTGACAAAACTAAACCATAAATATAAATCAGTTAATTAAACACAAATCAAATAAAAAATTGAATTTATCGAAAAACACTTTACAAAATCTCCAGAATCATTTTACAAAACCTCCAATTGCTGAATTAATTTTATTCTAACTAAACCAAAGAAAATTGTTTTAACGGATCTTCCTTTGTAGGCTGGGTAGAAGGGCTATAGTATTGTCAAATCCCCCATAATGAGAGTTCGGTCCCAGGAAGACGGAGCTTATTGGGCAGTTGGGAAGAAAATCGCATGTTTTATTCAATAAATTGTAGACAACCACTGATATCGCTTCAGTTGTTCCAATCCTGAAGGATGATGGTGTGAAGAACACGTGATGTCCCACCCCTATGCATGACTGCCACAGTAATTCCAATGGATTTGCTGAAAGCTTATTCCTCCATTCCTTGCAAAGCAAATAAGGCATCCGTGCAATCTCCACCCATTTCCATGACACTGTGTTTGAATCCTCATTCTTAAACTCCCATATAATAGCCTCGTGATTCTTATCCACCCTCCCCTCAGCTTGTGTGTAACACCCCCAATTTGTGTGTTGACATTTTAAAGTTAGACATTTGAACTCAAATCTTAAGGGGGTGGACCCCAAGGGATGAGTATGGTGTGAATGTATTTGCATATTTTATTTGAGGAAATAAATAAAATGATTGTGCATTTTGACCAAAAAGAGAATTTGAGATCACTTGCCAAAATCCATGAGGATGGATAAGGCAACAAATCCCCAAAAATCTTTCAAAAATCCTTGAAAGAAATTATTTAGATTTTAGGAGGAATCTAAATTGCCCCAATGAAGAGGAGTAGTTGCGAAGAGGTGAGAAAAAGCTGAAAAAGCTGAGGAAAAGCTTAAAGCAGCTTTAAAGTATCCCAAAAATGGGAAGCCTAGGCTAAACAGGAAAGAAAGCATCCTGCTATTCTGGACGCAGAATTAGAAACATGCTTTGGGGAATTATGAGCTTAAATAAGTTGCTCCTAGGCAGATCAGAGGTTGATCTGTTCTAGGAGGTGATCTCTGCTCGGGGGTGAGTCCTGGGAGACAAAGAGGACTCTAAGGTTGGGAGGTTGGTCATTTTGCAGATTTTGTGGTATGTTCTGAAATTCTTGTTACTATGTCTTACTACAGTATGAATTGGCTACATATAAAATTTTATTTTATGACAATGAAGAAATTGGTACTACATTTAACAGAATCTATCCTTAGGTATTCACCTTTCAGATTCTGTCTAGTTGTAGACCAGCAAATCCATAGAGTATAAGCCCCAGAATCTCTAAACCAAGTTCGGTTTAAATCTGGAGTTACTTGGCCTCTACAGATGATTAATTTTTGTTATGTTCCTGTAGACATAATAATGATATGATATGCTTATGTGTATGCTAGAGAAACAATATAGTATCACTGAAATATATACATGGTATGTAGCAGCAAGGAAGAAAGCAAGATATCAGTTTTTAAATTGCAACCATGAGCATTCTAACACTTATAACATTTATAGACTGCATATATGAGCATGCTAACAAATTATAATGGTGCTGGAAAAAAAGTAATTATATTCTTACTCCTTGACACAACTGTAACATAGAAAATAATTATCATAGCAAAGGATTGAATTGATAATTAAGGTTCTCTAGCCAAGCATTATTGAATGCATAAAGGTGTACTTCAAATAAAAATCGGAATTATGAGTAAGGACTCTAGAATGTATTTTGTATTCTCATTACACCACAAAATAAATCTACATCTATCTTGATCCTTTAAATCCATTACCATACCCCAGGATTTCATTAGAGCTAAGCACCTTTATTCAAGCACAATTGAATACTCATATAGGCCTAACACCAACTATATATATATATATAAAAGTGAAATAGCATTAAAAAATTTGAATGCGCATATGATCCTTACATCTATTTTAAACTCTGATATATAAGCGAAGTAAAAGCGAAGGCATAACCCCAAACCTAGGGTCATGATAAAGAGATTAGTTTGAACATAAAATAAGAAATAAATAACCTTGATGGCGCCGAGAGCTAGTCAATAGCTCGTTCGACCTTATGGTTAATATATGTATATATATATAAGGCCAAGGTCAAACCAGAGTTATAAATGCAAATTTTTTTAAAATGCCAATCATATAACTGCGAATTAGATATAAGAAGAAATAAACCAAATAAGTGGCGATCCAACCCCAAGATGCCAACGTGAAATATATAAATAAATTCGTTCGCTAATTGAACCAAACCGGTAGCCAACCTACGTTAGTGCGGTCGGATTTTAACGTGCCATTTCATAACCGAGAGCTAACCTTGGCTCGTTGAAACCCTATTGAAAGACGGACAAAGAAAATAAAATAGGAAAAACCATAGCCCTTTTAACATCGGTTCAGAGAAAGGTTAGCTGTAAGGATTTCTCCACAAGTGATAGCAAGTTCGAATGCATTGTGTTCGATTATCGTTACTTCGAAATTGCAGAGAGGACAACAATAACAAAATAAGAGCCTCTCGGTCAAGCCACTATAAGGAAGGCTACGGCATCTCCACAGTAAAGTGATATAGAAATCAAAATATCAAAATATGATTTCAGCTAGTGTGGACTTGCATGCAACCTAAGTAACAGATCTTTCTACATCTGAGGATGTGGTAACCCTTCCAAATTTAGCGTATCATGATCCACGCGCTGAGGGTGTGCCATCCACAGGAAAAATCATAGAAAGAAAAACGTGGAGATGTTGTTCAGAGAGGAGGATGACCGAAATCACACATTCGGCACCCTACCTCGCATGAAACATTAATAATACTGTCGGTAGGCAGATAGGGAAGCCACTGGTGTAGTTAGATACCGACAAATCAACACGACCAAGCTATTTAATATAAATATACAGTCTTAAATCTAGAACGTGGTTGACATATACCTGAGGAACCTGAAGATTTGCAGAAAAAAAAAAATGTAATAAACACTGAGGTGTATTTCCAAAGAACCCAAATACACTGAACCGAACGCAGAAAACAAAACTAGAGGGCGGCCAAAAAGGACCGGCTAGAGCTCTATCACGAGGAGACTGATTGCTACACCAATCTACAGTCTCTCTACGCAATCTATTTAGAAGATTTAGTACTGAGTATCAAAAACCAACAACAAACAAGAGCAATAGAAAGCAATGGGACGATTTTACAGGCGAAAGTAAAATAAGGCGAAAAGATTAGAGAAAAGGGTAGATCTGAATCTTTTCAGCAGGACCGAACCTGGACCCTCTGGTAAATAGTTCGATAACAGAGACTCCAAGTTAAAGTGCTCCCGGAACCCTAATTTCTCTGCCCGAGAACCTCAGCAGAACCCGAGGGTGAGTGAACGGAAGCTCTGCGCTTTCAGAACCCATAACCGTCAGAATGTCTAGTCAAAATCCACCTATCGACTAGAGCCTGGCGTGAGGCGGCTATACGCAAACATAACCAGTACTATCAAGATGTACTCACAGATGGAAACGCGACGCGTGGTACTGGGTTTAAAGACGAGAGCAGTCTTTTTCAATACACATCGGAGTTATCCGTGTCGAACCATGAAAAGTCTACGGAACAATTAAAGAGTGAAAAAAAATACCAAAATCCTGTCTGGTTTAATCACGTATTAACAAATAAATTCAGTAGTGGAAACCACCGAATCCCATGGCGGTCACATTCCCACGCGTCTGTCGAATGGAGTATTCGGGATGTATCGAATGGTACCATGATTATTTATCATAGCTCCACCTTAATTATCAGCTGGCGCAGTCGGGTATTAGGAAATCGCGCGGTAAGAGACATAACGAGGTTGGTAAAGAATATTACCCACGACCGCCAAATGAGTTTCTCCAACGTTGGTATACCTGTGAATATATCATTAGGTTACAACCCTGCGAAAGATAACCATACAAAACAATAATGAGGGCATTTTAACAACGTGCAATCTAAAATGTCACGTTCACTACATGATACACCAAGACTGGACGAATATATGACATATGTATGAGTATAGATGCGAAATGTAGATATACGTTCTTTGAGTTACATATTGCCAATGATTTGCTATATATGCAAGGTTTGTTATATATATATAAAAAGATTTGTTATATATATATAAATATTTATTATATGTAACAAGAGTTGTTATACATATATATATATCCAAGATTGGTTATATAAAAAGCGTGGGACCCATATATATTATATATACTATAAAGTGCATATACATATGCTCTTTAAAAGGATAGTGCCAAAGAATATATAAGCAAATAGTATATGTGAGGAATATATATATATAGGTGTATTACGAACATTAACCCCATATATATGTGGATACACCAATATAGGTATGCATTATATAGAGAATTCACAATTATCCAATTTAAAAGGCATGAGGGGCTAGGAGAGGTTATTGCAGTGGAGGTATATCCAGGTGAACCATGGATATCTATATATGAATATAGGTGGGGCGCATTGCTTGTAGACATAGGAGAGAATAATTAGTATAAGTACACATGGAAGATATTCTATCACTAATATGTCGAATATCAGTATATTCTCAATATGTTAGGAGAATAGAAACGCTAGAGGAGATTATTAAAAAAAAAAAAAAATTGGTTAGAATGCTGAAATTACTCATTCAAGAATCATGTGAACAGAGGGGAACCATCAGTGTATTGAAAAAAAAAAAAAAAATATTTTCCTAAACTGGAGGTGTTACATTGTGCAACTAGAGTGATTAACAGTAGACGGGACCCACAAGTGATTAACAATGGCAGAAGAAGGTTGTTATTCAGCACTATTTCAGGGAATAGTGCGAAAAGCACAGGAATAGGCTTCGGCGCCACACCTAAACCGATACTGAAACACGCGATTCCATCCACTTCGTCCGCTCTCCTTTGACAGAGGCCGTAGAATGATCCGTTGCAGTGGACAAGCGGAGTGTTTAGATTCATTTTATAATCATCAGGAAAATATCCAGCGATATTCCAAACCAGTTGGGAAGATTCATAAATTTGCACCGACGAGTTATCCGTGAGGGCGACAACTTTGTATGCAGCGTCATATTTGTGATTACTACTCTCATTAACAACAATGCATTCACCGTAGACTCTTGTGTGGCGCACGGGAATATCAACGAACGTTCCTGTATAAGGATTGCAGAGCTTTATTGTGATTCCACTTCTAGAGATAGTGTGGAATCCGTCGTTTCTGGTGACGAAGATGAATCCTGCCACAGACTGTACGCGACCGATATACCGATGCTCATGGGCTTCAGGCTGGGCTCGCGGTCTCCAATCGTGTAGGAATGAAAGAGTGAAGTAGGGATTAATCCATGTACGTGTGTAGAAACAGAAACCCATACATGGCATTTCGGGATTCCTGTTGCAAACAACCAGCCGTGGCTGCCTTCCGTTGGGAGGCGCTTCAGCCCACTTTCTTAGGAAGTAGTTTGAAGACAGAAACTCATTCCATTCCTTGGAGATGAGGCGATAACGGTATACAAACTCCTCTGGCAGACGAGCTAATATCACCGTTTGAGATCGCATGATTCGCTCAACCATGAAGCCACAACAGCCAAATCTGCTAGTTGCATTTCCATATTTATAAGTGAAAAGGACAAAACAGAGTTCAATGTTTGCGCAAAAAAATAAAACAAGATTTACTATGGAATCCAGGATAAATTTGATAGAGACATTGTTTCGCTTCTCAATAAGAAAATACTATCCCAAAAGTATAAATAGTTAAAATTTATAGTGTAAATGTGAAATAAAAAAACTATAAATAAATGAAACAATATAGAGGATAGTTAGTTAGCAAGTTTGAATTCTTAAATAAATTAAATCAGTCTAGTTAGATTTTATTTTTTTCAATTTTTTTAGTTAGCTGGTGCAATGCAATTCTATGTGCAATAAATTATTTGATATTATACTTTGGCTAATTTTTTTTTATATTAAATTCATATCTATATATAATTGTTAGAAGAAATTATTTTAATGATGATGATGATGGTTAATGTTCACTAAGATCAAACTTTGGTTTATCGGATCTAAAGAAACTAATTATTTACTTTGTATTAAAATTGTACTCCTATGCTCAAAGAGCTTGAAGATAAGCATCCCAAGCTCACTATAATTTTGACATGTTAAAAGGCTAGGATGGTCATTGAAACAAAGGTTATGAAAGTGAGATCTAAGTAGAAGCGGTTTTCATTCTCAAAGTTCATATTCTCACAGAGATGACAGATTCTTTGCAACAAGGAGATAGTTTTGATTAAAAATTAACAATGCCAGATATTAAAAAATTTGAATTTATCTCAATATTTTAAATTTTGGTTTTCTATATACTTTATATCACAATTCAAGTATACAATTTAACCAATGAAGAATTATGTATTGTAACTCATACTCTAAAAAGATTTTTCCTCTAAAGAATCTTGATCCCTCTCTATTCATGTTAGATCCATACTTAAAACGAATTTATATAGATACTTCATTCTATAAAATATATATATATATATATATCAATATAAAATACTTACTAATTACTAGAAAAAAACTTATATCTTTCAAAACAATAAATTATTTAAAATTTTATATTAAATAATTTAAATTACAATCAACTTCATATAAAATATTAAGAATATAGAATTTTTCAAACAACTATAAGTACCTTACTATTGATTAGATACTCGTTATTAATAATACTATTAATATATACAACTATTTCTTTTGTTATAATGAGTACTAGTATTAATTTTTCTCCAGGTTAGTAATATCTCTATTTATTTCTACGTTAATATATAATTATTATAAAAATTAAATTACATTATTTTTTATTATCAACCCTTTATTATAATAAAAATTAAGGCTATAAGATTTTTATTTCAATTATTATATATCATTACTATTATCTTTATCAATTAAATAATACAATATATATATATATATATATATGCCCCCTGTTAATAATAAGGGCATGCAATTAGACATTAATATGTTTATTACTCATAGCCATGAACAATATCCATTGAGCTTATTTCTTGTTAATTAATATTAATTATTAATCCTCTTTACTATGTTCTTTAATATGATGTCATTTTTTTAACAATTATCATTACTAATATTACTTTAAATTTTTATATTTATTAATAAGTCTCAATTAAAGTTAGGTTAAGTTATTAATATTTTAATATCATGTTTTTTTAATTTTACTATGTTCATTATTTTATGTGAATTAATTAATTAATATTTATTAATTATTGAAATATTTCTAATCCATTTAAAATTTCCATCTAAATGAGCATATTTATTTACTTTTGTGGCACTTCCAAAAATACTTTATCATGCCCCCAAATATACACACAGTCTCTTCATCTATCTCCCTTTATCGTCTGCCTCCTTATATCTTCACCTCTCTCTCTCTCTCTCAAATCCTTTGTCTTCCCCCATCACTATATCTCTCTCTCCAACTATGTTATTATAACTCTCCCTTTCTTCTTCTCTCTCCTTCTCTCCCTAGTTGTCTCCATTACTCCTTCTATGTTTCTTTATCTCACTCGTAAACATATATGCTCTCTATCCAGCTCTCCCTTGTCACTCCCTCTCTCTCTCTCTCTCTTGGTTCCTCCTCTCTCCTCTCCTTTAGTTTATCTCCATCTCTCCTAGGGAACCCCAACAATTTCTCAGCCTCTATCATTTGACTTTGTTCTTCCCTCCCATATATATCTACACTTAATATATATATCTGTGTGTGTGTGTTATAATGTAACAAATTTAATATTGTATTAATATAAAGTTATTAAATTTAATAATATTAATATGAATATTAAATTTAATAATAATATTAATATTTTAATATTAATGTTAGAGTTAATAATATTTTTTTTTGCATGCTATTATTATTAATTTGGTCCATAGGCTTCATATATAATTAGATGTTGATTTCTACTCCTATTTGATATATTCTTATTTATTTATCTTACATTATTATACCTCTTTCATAAATATTATCTCAAGATCTTTATCCCATGGTATTAATAATAACTTTTCCCATGGTATTTGGTCCATAGGATTCACCTCAATAAAACCTCTTTTTTGAGGTTTTGTAAATACAAAGAGGTTTATGGCATAAATATAAAAAGATTTTTTATTTGTTTACCATACCTCTAGTTTATTTATATTTTTATTTATTTACCATAACTCTCAAGTAAGTAGAAAAAGAGGTTTTATTTATTTACCATACCTCTGGTTTATTTATATTTTTAGTTATTTACTTGAGTGTTCTAAAAACTCTTCCTGTTTTAGATCTATATTGTTTAAGTGTAATTTACTCTTTAAATCATAGTTACCAAGATTTTTTACCCATTTTTTATTTTTATTGTGCCTAGAGCTGTATTCTACAACATTAACTCGAATCTTAGATCATATATAACGTGATTCTTTATATTATATATAATTGTTTAACCTTAATAATATGCTAAGATTAATTATTAAAATATAACTTTGTATTATCTCTAAAAATAAATGTAATTACTATTATATATAAACATAATATAAATTAAAAATATAAAGAAGTTTAGGTATGATAAATAAATATAAATAAACGAGAGGTATGGTAAATAAATAAAACTTCTTTTTATACTTACTCCAAAGGTATGGTAAATAAATAAAGCCTCTTTTTATATTTACTCTGTAAACCTCTTTATATTTATAAGAACTCATAAAATAGGTTTTATTTAGGTGAATCCTATAGGCCAAACGCCATGGGATAAATCATTAATAATACCATGGGCTAAATACCATATTTATAAAAGAGGTACGGTAAATAAATAACTCAATATAAAAGAGGTATAAAAAGGCGGATAAATATATAAAAAATTAAAACATATCAAATATCTTTATAGACCAACATCTAATTATATATCAAGCCTATGGGCCAAATAAATTGGTAAATAAAAGAGGTATGGTACATAAATAAAAAGTGTTTTTATATTTACTCCATAAACCTCTTTATTCTTACGAACGCTCAAAAAACACATGTTATTTAGTGAAGCCTATGGGCCAAATTATTATTAATACCACGCCAAAAAAAAAATTATTAGCCCTAATATTAATATTAAAATATTATTATTATTATTATTATTATTATTATTATTATTATTATTATTATTATTATTAAATCTAATATTCATATACATATTATTATATTTAATAACTTTGGATCAATACAATATTAAATTTTTTATATTATAATATAAATTAATATATCATGATATATATTAACTCCAGATATATATGGATGGGAAGAACCAAGATATAGTGTGATAGAGGTCGAGAGATACCCGGTGTGAGAAGGGGGAGATGGGGATAAAATCAAGGAGAGGGGAGAGGAGGAATGATGAGAGAGAGAGGGAGAGGAGTGAGAGGTAGAAAAGGGTAAGAGAAGAAGAGGGAGACATAAATATGCAAGGGAGAGAGAGTAGGAGAGAGGGAGGGAGATAGTGAGAGGATTTCAGGGCAGAGAGAGAGAGAGAGGAGGAGAGAGGGGACTTGAGAGAGAGAAAGATAGTGATGGGGGAATAGAGAGGATTGGAGGGAAAAGAGAGAGAGGGAAAAAGATAGAGATGGGGGAAGAGAGAGGGAGGTAGGAGAGGAAGGGAGAGAGGGGAAGGAAGAGAGAGAGGAGGGAGATAGGAGGAGAGATGGAGGGATAGGGAGATGGAGGTGGAGGGCGAGAGAGGGAGGGAAGAATAAATACATATAGAGCGAGAAGTGGACAGAGAGAGGGAGAGACAAGGGATAAATAGAGAGTAAGTGTGTATGTTTGTCTATGAGATAAAGAGAAAAATAAGGAGAGATGGAGGGAATGGGGGGAGAAGGAGAGAGGAAGGGATATAGTAATAGAGTTGCAGGGTTAAGAGAGGGAGAGAGAGGGAGAGATAGAGGTGGAAGAGAAATGGAGAGAGGGGAAGGAGGAAAGAGAGGATGTGAGAGAGTGGAAAGAGGGAGGGAAAGAGAGATGGAGTTGGAAGGGGGAGAGAGGGAAGGCGATTTATTGCACTAGATGCATCGATTTCATTGTGGATGGTGATTCCTAATCCTATTTTATTTCTTGAACTATATGCATTGATTTTAGTGTAGATGTTGAGAGAGAGAGAGAGGGAGAGAGAGAGAGAGAGGAAAAGATAGAGGAAGGTAGGAGAGAAAGGGAGAGAGAGGAAGGAAAAGGGAGAGGACTTGAGAGAGAGGAAAAGAGTGACGGGGGAAGAGAGAAAATTGGATCAAACGAGAGAGAGAGAGAGAGAGAGAGAGAGAGAGAGAGAGGGAGAGGAAGGACGAGAGGGAGGAGGAGAGAGGGAGGGAGATAGAAGGAGGGATGGAGGGATGGAGAGATGTAGTTGGTGAGGGAGAGAGGGAGGTAAGAAGGAATACACAGAGAGTGAGAAGTGGAGAGATCGGTTAAGTGACAAGGGAGATATGGAGTGTGTGTATATTTTAGGTTGAGCTAAAGAGACAGAGAAGGAGATATGGGGAGAAGGGAGGAGAGAAGGATATAGGGGGGATATAGTAACAAAGTTGGAGGGTTAAGAGAGAGATAGAGAGAGAGAGACAGAGAGAGAGACAGAGAGAGAGAGAGATGTGGGAGATAAATGGAGAGAGAGGAAGGAAGAGGGAGGATGTGTGATAGTGGAGAAAGGGAGGGAAAGAGTGATGTAGTTCGAGGGGGTAGAGAGGGAAGAATATCCGTTGCATGAGATGAATTGATTTTAGTGTAAATGGTGATTTCTAATCCATTTTGATTGTTTGCACTAGATGCATTGATTTTAGTGCAGATGTTGATTTGTAATTATATTTAATTTATTGCACTAGATGCATTGATTTCAATGTAGATGATTTCTAATCCTATATGATTGCTTGCAGCAAATGCATTGATTTCAATGTAGACAATGATTTCTTATCCTATTTGATTTCTTGCACTAGATGCATTAATTTCAATGTAGATGTTGATTTTTAATTATATTTGAGTGCTTTCACTAGATGCATTGATTTCAATGTAGATGATTTATAATCATATTTGATTTCTTGCAGTACATGCATTGGTTTCCATGTATAAGGTGATTTCTAATCCTATATTATTTCTTGTACTAGATGCATTGATTTCAGTGGAGATGTTAGTTTCTAATCTTATTTTCTTACTTGCACTAGATACATTGATTTCAATGTACACGTTGGTTTCTAATCTTATTTTATTGCTTGCACTATATACATTGATTTCAATGTAGATGTTGATTTCTAATCCTATTTGATTACCTACATTAAATCCATTGATTTCAGTGTAGATGTTGTCTTTTAATATTATTTGGTTGTTTGCATTAAATGCATTGATTTCACTGTAGACGTTGATTTATTATTTGATGTAATTGGACTTACATTGATGGTAAAATTAATTTGAAAGTGTTTGGATTAACATTGTGCATTTATTTGAGTGTAAGCACACAAAATTATTGATAATGTACAATGATTTTTGTGCTATATTAATTCAACCTATTATTACTGAAGAGAAAAAGAGACAATGTATGATTTTTAGTACAATAGTTAGAGCTAAATTATTTCAACTGTCGTTTTAATATAATCCACATGAAAATATGATAAAAATAACAAGGGTGAAAATAAGAATAGTAGAAGAAAATCATTTGAGATTGATCACAATGAAGACTATTTGTCACTTTGCATTGAAAATTTTTATTTCACCAATTTTCATCATTAAAGTTATTAACAATATTTATCATCTCAACAAACTGGGGTAACTAAGGAAAATTTAAAATTAAAATGACCATAAATATCACACATATTTAGCATATATAAATATCCTCGTGCTTTTCACTCAAAAAAGAGGTTTACATCTAGAGAGAATTGATCCCTCTCAGCGATTGATAGATACAGAGCTACGATGGATTTATGCTGGTTTTTGAATTCTTTCTTTTGCAGTTTTATCAACTTTCCATGTTTTTCTTAACTTTCATTTTTTCTATATTTTAAAGAAAGATAATGTCAAAAATAAAAATATTTCCATATATAATAAGCTTCCCATTCATTTTCGCTTTTAATGTTCACATTTAATTCCTTATTTCAATGTTTTATTAACTTTCCATTCTTTTAAAGAAAAAACAAGTTCAACATAAGTTTTTTTTCCAAAGATATAAAAACCTTGAGATTCCTTTCCTTCCACTGCACATGATGCACAAGGTTCTGGCTAGCTTCTTGCAAGCAATCCTCTTATCCATTCCATTCATACACTATTATAAACTAGAACTATTCGATTAACCTCCTGTTTTGAGATTTTTTTCTTATTTCATCGAACTGATCGTTCTACAAATCGAAACCGTTCTTTGTGAATTGTTTCGAATTTCATCAAACTACAAATAGAAATCGTTCGATTAATGTCCCATTTTCCAAATCGTTTCGAATTTCGTCGAACTGCTTTGTGTACGAAATGTGTGATGTTTTCGAATATGATATAGCATATTATTTACTAACAATTGCACCATATGTTGCAAAGGAAACGCTATAAAGCAGTAAATAGGAAAGAAATATAGTATAGAGGAAATAAAGAATAGTATAAAGGAAATGCTTTCACATAATCAAGCGAGCCTGATTATCTATATGTCAAGCGAGCCTGCTACATACTCAGCAAGCGAGACATACTTTATTTACAAGCGAGCCTGACAATTATTTTTTCAAGCGAGCCTGATTATCTCTTTTTTGTGCCAGATTTAAGGGCATTATTTGCATTATGTGTATAAATCAATCTTTTACAAGTATGCACATTTTATCAGCGAATCTGAGTTTTGCCCTGCGCAATTTTTTCCAGAATGGAATCTTAGCATTGTCAGGACAAAACATGGATTGTTCAGACCATCTCGACTCTGTTTGGATATATCTTCTGTCTCACATCTTAGAATTCATTTACAGATTTGAATTGTCATATCTTCTATTTATTTTCAAACTGTTCTCTGACGAATCCATCCTGCTCTGTCAATTATGCTCGCATCTTATGCTGAGTTTATTTGTATGTGAAGGATCTTATCCTGATATGAGGTGGCCATCCTATCATTTTCTGCTCTTTCTCTCCATAATGAGCATTTCACATCCGGCCAATCTATGTTGGATTTCTCACCGTGGGATTTAAAACTTGAGAATTATTAGTCAATGTACTGCTTATATCATAATATATATAATCAATGTTTTTTTCTTCTGAAAAGAAAGAATCACCCAACATAGCTACAACTATAGAGACTGAACAACAATATTGAGCTATTCAATTACATAATTTTAATACAACTACATATGTTAATATCATTTGATGAAATATAATCATTCAAAAAATTTAGTCATAAATATGAGAGATTGCCATAGTAGTACTAGACACAATTGTGAATTTGTATCTTGCACATTATAAAAATAAGTTGCTCAAGTTGCTGAGATCTCTAAAAATATAAATGCATCAATTGTAAATATAAATGAATCAACCTAATTTCAATGTTGAAATTGATATTCAATTCATAAAGAGAAAAATTTCAAAGATATAGTAGATGGATGCACCTCTGAGGATGCTATCAATGATGCTTTAGGGACTCCAAGCTGCCCATATGAGATAGCAAGGTGCAATAATATAAGGCTCCATGAAATCTGCAGCTTCTTGTTCGGTATTAATGATGTGAGGACCTCTCGATGAGAACCAAATGACCATGGGTGCCTCTTGATTAAACGATGTGTTATTTCCTTCACCGATTGTTGTTTCTGCACCATATCTAACAACATCACCCTCTGGAAATTTGTATGTCTCAAAATTATAGTAATCCATCACAACCCGAACTGGAAAGACGTGCATGCCCACGTTAATGTCAAACAGGAAAATAGTTTGGCATACTAGTTTACTGATCTTATAGTGACAAATTAGATGAAATCACCTTAGAGTCAGCGATCTTGGGAGTCATTATGCTAGGAATTGAAAAGGGAACGGGCTCTGCCACAGAGTCCCCGTATGCGGGATTTGCCAGGAGAATGAAACCCAATGAACCGAGCCTTTTAGCAGTCTCTTCAATGGCAGAAATTTCAGACCACATGTTGAAGAAGCCCGAGGAGAAACTGCATATCAAAAAGCTACCCTCAACTACATATTTTTTTATATCCTCTGGATATTGGCATTTTTCAAATTATGGTGTTGGTGCCGTCCTGGGAGACTGCCCTGTTCTTTTCATTGCATCACTAGCCAACATGAGCCTGAAGAGAAACAAGCCATCTCCAAGAGTTGGGTCTGTACAACAAAAATGCGAAAAAATAAGTATTTACCAACAGGAAATAGTATCTTTGGATCTAGACAAGAAGCAAGGTGCTCTGCAAATTCATCTTATTGAAAAAAAACTAACAAATCAGAGTAACTTGTACAATTAATTATATTTTACAAAATATTAATATCTTTATTATTATTATTGTATGTTAATTTTGTTAATTGGGGTTTTTTCATTGTCCTTGGTTATATGATAAGCATTAATTTAACGGTTTTGATTAAAAGAATAACTATATTTTTTTAATTGGTTTTTTTTTTAGTTTTATTTCCACAAGCTTTCTAGGATAAACTTCATGGCTAAGATCTCTTTAATTTGGGTCTTATTTTTTGAAATGATATAATAAATTTTTTCATATAATTCTGCTTTTGTAAAACAAATATTGTTGATAATGAATAATGGCTTTAAAAGAAAACACTTTGCTACTATTCTTTTAAATCCCTTTGCTACTACTTCCTGATAGTCCTAATCCTTTGTCAGGCTGACCGTTTCCCAAGAATGGAGTGTTTCTATAATTTATATCGAGAAGGCTTGCACCTACAGTCATAATCCAGGGATTGAAAGACAAGATGGATGATGTGTCTCTGTTACCAGCTCCTTGAAAAACAAAAATGCCTGCCCCCTGGGTAAATAGAAATGCAATGTCAAACACTTTAAGAAAAGTGGAAGTGCCTTTTGGAGGCATAGATGGTTCGATAGACAATGAGAGAATGTCTACCCCATCTTGAGTGGCCTGCAAAAGACCATATTAGCTCTTAATCGAACAATAAATTAAATCAATATTTCAGAAATAATTTGTTATGAACTGCACATTAAAAAAAACTATAAAGACATGAATATACTTGGTCGATTGCTGCAACTACCTCTGCCACAGGTCCTACATCAGCATATATAGCTTTGCACACAGCAGTCCTGAATATTAACATGAAAGGAAATAGTTAAAAATAAAGTAAAAACAGGAAGATGTCTATTTTGTAGAAATACAAAGAGGGAAGCCAAGAATAAAGTATATTTTTATTTAAGATTAAGATTAAAAAAAAATTACATTATTGATTAATTTGTTGAATTTTCCAATTAAAAAAACAAAGAGAATATTAAGAGAATATTTGGGGAACACCTTCTCAATCCTGAAAATTAACATGAAAGGAAATAGTTACTTTTGTATAAATACAATGAGGGAAACAAAAAATAAAGGATATTTTTATTTAAGATTTAGATAAAAATAAATTACACAATTGATTAATTTGTTGAATTTTCCAATTAAACAAATAAAGAGAATATTAAGAAAATATTTGGAGAACACCTTCACAACTAGAATAATCTGTTTAGGTCAAGTTCTACAAGTATTAAAATACTACTGAAGCAGAACATTGCTGAGGAGGATTCATATAGCATAGTTCATGGTTGGATGGATGGTATTGCTGAGAGGCCTTCTAATTCGAATATTGTACCAATTGCAGACATAAAATAGTTCCGTTCATGGTGGGATGGTGTTGATGAGAGGCCTTCTAATTGGAATATTGTATAAATTGCAAGGTGAGAAGGTTTTGATGAGAAGCCTTCTAATGAATAATCTCTTTAAAAGAAAGCACTTTGCTACTACTCTTTTAAAACCCTTTGCTACTACTTGCCTCATAGTTCTACTCCTCTGATAATCTGATCGTTTCCCAAGAATAGAGTGTTTGTATAAGTTTTGTCAATAAGGCTTGCACCTACAGTCATAATCGAGGGATTGAAAGACGAGATGGATGATGCGTCTAGACCACTGTTACCAGCTACTTGAACAACTAAAATGATTGGACAAATAGAAGTGAAATGTCAAACACATTAAGAAAACTGGCAGTGTCTTCAATATTAGCTCTTAATTGTACAATAAATTAAATCAATATTTCACAAATAATTTGTTATGCTACCAGTAACTATGACTGCACATTAAAAGAAACTATAAAGACATGAATATACTTAGTCGATTGCTGCAACTACGTCTGCCACAGCTCCTACATCGGGATATATGGCTTTGTACTGAGCATTCCTAAATATTAACATGAAAGAAATAGTGAAAAATAAAGTAAAAGCATGAAGACGTCTATTTTTGTAGAAATACAAAGAGGGAAACCAAGAATGAAGTATATTTTTATTTAAGATTAAGATAAAATAAATTACATAATTGATTAATTTGCTGAAGTTTCCAATTAAAAAAATAAACAGAATATTTGGGGAATACCATGACAACTAGAATACTATGTTGAGGTCAAGTTCTACTAGTATTAAAATAATGGCTTTAAAAGAAAACCCTTTCACCTACAGTCATAATCCAGGGATTGAAAGACAAGATGGATGATGTGTCTGGACCAGTGTTACCAGCTGCTTGAACAACGAAAATGCCTGCCCTCTCGGAAAATAGAAGTGGCAGTGCCTTTTGGAGGCATAGTTGGTCCGATAGACAATGACAGAATCGCTACCCCATCTTGAGTGGCCTGCAAAAGACAATATTAGCTCTTAATTGTGCAATAAATTAAATCAATATTTCACAAATAATTTGTTAGGCTGCCAGTTACTATGAATGCACATTAAAAGAAACTACAATCATCTTTGGAAACACAGATAGCGTACCCCATTAGAGTTAAAGCGGACGGATATTGACACCCACATAGAGGAAGCATAGGCATGATATATTCCATCAACCGGTCAGGTTGAGCGAAGGTTATGCCTTAGACAAGAGGGCCTCTTAGTCGGTCTCTGCTTCTCCTGTAACTTCCCCATTTATTTAGAGACGTTTCTTCAGGGTAAACTCAGTCAAATGTTATAATGAGTACTAGTATTAATTTTTCTCCAAGTTAGTAATATCTCTATTTATTTCTACCTTAATATATAATTATTATAAAAATTAAATTACATTACTTTTTATTATCAACCCTTTATTATAATAAAAATTAAGGCTATAAGATTTTTATTTCAATTATTATATATCATTACTATTATCTTTATCAATTAAATAATACAATAAATATATATATATATATATATATATATATATATATATATATAGTGAGTACTAGTATTAATTTTTCTCTAGGTTAGTAATATCTCTATTTATTTCATTAATGTACTCATTATCCTGTACTATTATAATGAGTACTTTGTTATAATGAGTACCCGTATTAATTTTTCTCCGGGTATTTCTACGTTAACATATAATTATTATAAAAATTAAATTACATTAATTTTTATTATCAACCCTTTATTATAATAAACCAAGTCCTTTATTAACGCTCAAAAAACACATGTCAAACACGTTAACAAAAACCAAGAATGAAGTATATTTTTATTTAAGATTAAGATAAAATAAATTACATAATTGATTAATTTGTTGAAGTTTCCAATTAAACAAATAAACAGAATATTTGGGGAATACCATGACAACTAGAATACTATGTTGAGGTCTAGTTCTACTAGTATTAAAATAATGGCTTTAAAAGAAAACCCTTTCACCTACAGTCATAATCCAGGGATTGAAAGACAAGATGGATGATGCGTCTGTACCAGTGTTACCAGCTGCTTGAACAACGAAAATGCATGCCCTCTCAGAAAATAGAAGTGCAATGTCAAACACGTTAACAAAAGTGGCAGTGCCTTTTGGAGGCATAGCTGGTCTGATAGACAGTGACAGAATGGCTACCCCATCCTGAGTGGCCTGCAAAAGACAATATTAGCTCTTAATTGTGCAATAAATTAATTCAATATTTCACAAATAATTTGTTAGGCTACTAGTTACTGTGAATGCACATTAAAAGAAACTACAATCGGCTTTGGAAACACAGATAGCGTACCCCATTAGAGTTGAAGCGGACGGATATTGACACCCACATAGAGGAAGCATAGGCATGATCTATTCCATCAACCGGTCGGGTTGAGCGAAGGTAAGGTTATGCCTTAGACAAGAGGGCCTCTTAGCCGGTCTCTGCTTCTCCTGTAACTTCCCCATTTATTTAGAGATGTTTCTTTAGGGTAAACTCAGTCAAATGTTATAATGTGTACTAGTATTAATTTTTCTCCAGGTTAGTAATATCTCTATTTATTTCTACGTTAATATATAATTATTATAAAAATTAAATTACATTATTTTTTATTATCAACCCTTTATTATAATAAAAAATAAGGTTATAAGATTTTTATTTCAATTATTATATATCATTACTATAATCTTTATCAATTAAATAATACAATATATAAATATAAATATAAATATATATATATATATATATATATATATATATATGATTACTAGTATTGATTTTTCTCCAGGTTAGTAATATCTCTATTTATTTCTACATTAATATATAATTATTATAAAAATTAAATTACATTTTTTTTTATTATCAACACTTTATTATAATAAACCAAGTCCTTTACTAATGCTCAAAAAACACATGTTATTTAGTGAAGCCTATGGGCCAAATTATTATTAATACCATGCCAAAAAAAAAATTTATTAGCCCTAATATTAATATTAAAATATTATTATTATTATTATTATTATTATTAAATCTAATATTCATATACATATTATTATATTTAATAACTTTGGATTAATACAATATTAAATTTTTTATATTATAATATAAATTAATATATCATGATATATATTAACTTGAGATATATATGGATGGGAAGAACCAAGATATAATGTGATAGAGGTCGAGAGATACCGGGAGTCAGAAGGGAGAGATGGGGATAAAATCAAGGAGAGGGGAGAGGAGGAATGATGAGAGAGAGAGGGAGAGGAGTGAGAGAGGTAGAAAAGGGTAAGAGAAGAAAAGGGAGACATAAATATGCAAGGGAGAGAGAGTAGGAGAGAGGGAGCGAGATAGTGAGAGGATTTCAAGGTAGAGAGAGAGAGAGAGAGAGAGGAGGAGAGAGGGGACTTGAGAGAGAGAAAGATAGTGATGGGGGAATAGAGAGGATTGGAGGGAAAAGAGAGAGAGGGAGAGAGATAGAGATCGGGGAAGAGAGAGGGAGGTAGGAGAGGATGGGAGAGAGGGGAATGACGAGAGAGAGGAGGGAGATAGGAGGAGATATGGAGGGATAGAGAGATGGAGGTGGAGGGCGAGAGAGGAATGGAAGAAGAAATACATATAGAGCAAGAAGTGGACAAAGAGAGGGAGTGACAAGGGATAAATAGAGAGTGAGTGTGTATGTTTGTCTATGATATAAAAAGAAAAATAAGTAGAGATGGAGGGAATGGGGGGAGAAGGAGAGAGGAAGGGATATAGTAATAGAGTTGGAGGGTTAAGTGAGGGAGAGAGAGGGAGAGATAGAAGTGGAAGAGAAATGGAGAAAGGGGAAGGAGGAAAGAGAGGATGTGAGAGAGTGGAAAGAGGGAGGGAAAGAGAGATGGAGTTGGAAGGGGGAGAGAGGGAAGACGATTTATTGCACTAGATGCATCGATTTCATTGTGGATGGTGATTCCTAATCCTATTTTATTTCTTGAACTATATGAATTGATTTTAGTGTAGATGTTGAGAGAGAGAGAGAGAGAGAGGGAGAGAGAGAGAGAGGAAAAGATAGAGGAAGTTAGGAGAGAAAGGGAGAGAGAGGAAGGAAAATGGAGAGGACTTGAGAGAGAGGAAGAGAGTGATGGGGGAAGAGAAAAAATTGGATCGAGAGAGAGAGAGAGAGAGAGAGAGAGGAAGGACGAGAGGGAGGAGGAGAGAGGGAGGGAGATAGAAGGAGGGATGGAGGGATGGAGAGATGTAGTTGGTGAGGGAGAGAGGGAGGTAAGAAGGAATACACAGAGAGTGAGAAGTGGAGAGATAGGTTAAGTGACAAGGGAGAGATGGAGTGTGTGTATCTTTTGCGTTGAGCTAAAGAGACAGAGAAGGAGATATGGAGAGAAGGGAGGAGAGAAGGATATAGGAGGGATATAGTAACAATGTTGGAGGGTTAAGAGAGAGATAGAGAGAGAGAGAGAGAGAGAGAGAGATGTGGGAGATAAATGGAGAGAGAGGAAGGAAGAGGGAGGATGTGTGATAGTGAAGAAAGGGAGGGAAAGAGTGATGTAGTTCGAGGGGGTAGAGAGGGAAGAATATTCGTTTCATGAGATGAATTGATTTTAGTGTAAATGGTGATTTCTAATCCGTTTTGATTTTTTGCACTAGATGCATTGATTTTAGTGCAGATGTTGATTTGTAATTATATTTAATTTATTGCACTAGATGCATTGATTTCAATGTAGATGATTTCTAATCCTATATGATTGCTTGCAGTAAATGCATTGATTTCAATGTAGACAATGATTTCTTATCCTATTTGATTGCTTGCACTAGATGCATTAATTTCAATGTAGATGTTGATTTTTAATTATATTTGAGTGATTTCACTAGATGCATTGATTTCAATGTAGATGATTTATAATCATATTTGATTTCTTGCAGTAAATGCATTGGTTTCCATGTATAAGCTTATTTCTAATCCTATATTATTTCTTGTACTAGATGCATTGATTTCAGTGGATATGTTAGTTTCTAATCTTATTTTCTTACTTGCACTAGATACATTGATTTCAATGTACACGTTGGTTTCTAATCTTATTTTATTGCGTGCACTATATACATTGATTTCAATGTAGATGTTGATTTGTAATCCTATTTGATTACCTACATTAAATCCATTGATATCAGTGTATAAGAGAGAGAGAGAGAGAGGAAGGACGAGAGGGAGGAGGAGAGAGGGAGGGAGATATAAGGAGGGATGGAGGGATGGAGAGATGTAGTTGGTGAGGGAGAGAGGGAGGTAAGAAGGAATACACAGAGAGTGAGAAGTGGAGAGATACGTTAAGTGACAAAGGAGAGATGGAGTGTGTGTATCTTTTGCGTTGAGCTAAAGAGACAGAGAAGGAGATATGGAGAGAAGGGAGGAGAGAAGGATATAGGGGGGATATAGTAACAAAGTTGGAGGGTTAAGAGAGAGATAGAGAGAGAGAGATGTGGGAGATAAATGGAGAGAGAGGAAGGAAGAGGGAGGATGTGTGATAGTGAAGAAAGGGAGGGAAAGAGTGATGTAGTTCGAGGGGGTAGAGAGGGAAGAATATTCGTTGCATGAGATGAATTGATTTTAGTGTAAATGGTGATTTCTAATCCGTTTTGATTGTTTGCACTAGATGCATTGATTTTAGTGCAGATGTTGATTTGTAATTATATTTAATTTATTGCACTAGATGCATTGATTTCAATGTAGATGATTTCTAATCCTATATGATTGCTTGCAGTAAATGCATTGATTTCAATGTAGACAATGATTTCTTATCCTATTTGATTGCTTGCACTAGATGCATTAATTTCAATGTAGATGTTGATTTTTAATTATATTTGAGTGATTTCACTAGATGCATTGATTTCAATGTAGATGATTTATAATCATATTTGATTTCTTGCAGTAAATGCATTGGTTTCCATGTATAAGTTTATTTCTAATCCTATATTATTTCTTGTACTAGATGCATTGATTTCAGTGGATATGTTAGTTTCTAATCTTATTTTCTTACTTGCACTAGATACATTGATTTCAATGTACACGTTGGTTTCTAATCTTATTTTATTGCGTGCACTATATACATTGATTTCAATGTAGATGTTGATTTCTAATCCTATTTGATTACCTACATTAAATCCATTGATATCAGTGTATATGTTGTCTTTTAATATTATTTGGTTGTTTTCATTAAATGCATTGATTTCACTGTAGACGTTGATTTTTTATTTGATGTAATTGGACTTACATTGATGGTAAAATTAATTTTAAAGTGCCTGGATTAACATTACGCATATATTTCAGTGTAAGCACACAAAATTATTGATAATGTACAATGATTTTTGTGCTATATTAATTCAACCTATTATTATTGAAGAGAAGAAGAGACAATGTATGATTTTTAGTACAATAGTTAGAGCTAAATTATTTCAACTGTCGTTTTAATATAATCCACATGAAAATATGATAAAAATAACAAGGGTGAAAATAAGAATAGTAGAAGAAAATCATTTGAGATTGATCACAATGAAGACTATTTGTAATTGATTCCATTCTTATTATTCAAATTTTCTATCATTGAACACTATTACATTGTCACTTTTCATTGAAAATTTTTATTTCACCAATTTTCATCATTAAAGTTATTAACAATATTTATCATCTCAACAAACTTGGGTAACTAAGGAAAATTTAAAATTAAAATGACCATAAATATCACATATATTTAGCATATATAAATATCCTCATGTTTTTCACTCAAAAAAGAGATTTACACCTAGAGAGAATTGATCCCTCTCAGCCATTGATAGATACAGAGCTACGATGGATTTAGGCTGGTTTTTGAATTCTTTCTTTTGCGGTTTTATCAACTTTCCATGTTTTTCTTAACTTTCATTTTTTCTATCTTTTAAAGAAAGATAATGTAAAAAATAAAAATATTTCCATATATAATAACCTTCCCATTCATTTTCACTTTTAATGTTCATATTTAATTCCTTATTTCAATGTTTTATTAACTTTCCATTCTTTTAAAGAAAAAACAAATTCAACATAAGTTTTTTTCCAAAGATATAAAAACCTTGAGATTCCTTTCCTTCCACTACACATGATGCACAAGGTTCAGGTTCTGGCTAGCTTCTTGCAAGAGATCCTCTTATCCATTCCATTCATACACTATTATAAACTAGAACCGTTCGATTAACCTCCTGTTTTGAGATTTTTTTCTTATTTCATCGAACTGATCGTTCTATAAATCGAAACCGTTCGATTAAATTAATGGTTTGTGAATCGTTTCGAATTTCATCGAACTACAAATAGAAATCGTTCGATTAATGTCCCATTTTTCAAATCGTTTCAAATTTCGTCGAAATGCTTTGTGTACGAAATCTGTGATGTTTTCGAATATGATATAGCATATTATTTACTAGCAATTGCACCATATGTTGCAAAGGAAACGCTATAAAGCAGTAAATAGGAAAGAAATATAGTATAGAGGAAATAAATAATAGTATAGAGGAAATGCTTTCACATAATCAAGTGAGCCTAATTATCTATATGTCAAGCCAACCTGCTACATACTCAGCAAGCGAGACAGACTTTATTTACAAGCGAGCCTGACAATTATTTTTTCAAGCGAGCCTGATTATCTCTTTTTTGTGCCAGATTCAAGGGCATTATTTGAATTATGTGTATAAATCAATCTTTTACAAGTATGCCCATTTTATCAGAGAATCTGAGTTCTGCCCTGCGCAATTTTTTCCAGAATGGCATCTTAGCATTGTCGTGACAGAACATGGATTGATCAGACCATCTCGGCTCTGTTTGGATATATCTTCTATCTCACATCTTAGAAGTCATTTACAGATTTGAATTGTCACATCTTCTATTTATTTTCAAACTGTTCTCTGAAGAATCCATCCTGCTCTGTTAATTATGCTCGCATCTTATGCTGAGTTTATTTGTATGGGAAGGATCTTATCCCGATATGAGGTGGACATCCTATAATTTGCTGCTCTTTCTCTCCATAATGGGCATTTTACATCCGGCCAATCTATGTTGGATTTCTCACTGTGGGATTTACAACTTGAGAATTATTAGTCAATGTACTGCTTATATCATAATATATATAATCGATGTTTTTTCTTCTAAAAATAAAGAATCACCAAACATAGCTACAACTACAGAGACTGAACAACAATATTGAGCTATTCAATTACATAATTTTAATACAACTACATATGTTAATATCATTTGATGAAATATCATCATTCAAAAAATTTAGTCATAAATATGAGAGATTGCCATAGTAGTACTAGACACCAATGTGAATTTGTATCCTGCACATTATAAAAATAAGCTGCTTAAGTTGCTGAGATCTCTACAAATATAAATGCATCAAATGTAAATATAAATGAATCAACCTAATTTCAATGTTGAAATTGATATTCAATTCATAAAGAGAAAATTTTCAAAGATATAGTAGATGGATGCACCTCTGAGGATGCTATCAATGATGCTTTAGGGACTCCAAGCTGCCCATATGAGATAGCCAGGTGCAATAATATAAGGCTCCATGACATCTGCAACTTTTTGTTCTGTATTAATGATGTCAGGACTTCTCGATGAGAACCAAATGACCATGGGTGCCTCTTGATTAAACGATGTGTTATTTCCTTCACCGATTTCTCTTTCTGCACCATATCTAACAACATCACCCTCTGGAAATTTGTATGTCTCAAAATTATAGTAATCCATCACAACCCGAATTGGAAAGACGTGCATGCCCACGTTAATGTCAAACAAGAAAATAGTTTGGCATACTAGTTTACTGATCTTATAGTGACAAATTAGATGAACTCACCTTAGAGTCAGCGATCTTGGGAGTCATTATGCTAGGAATTGAAAAGGGAAAGGGCTCTGCCACAGAGTCCCCGTATGCGGGATTTTCCAGGAGAATGAAACCCAATGAATCGAGCCTTTTAGCAGTCTCTTCAATGGCAAAAATTTCAGACCACATGTTGAAGAAGCCCGAGGAGAAACTGCATATCAAAAAGCTACTCCCAATCACAGATTTTTTCAGATCCTCTGGATATTGGCATTTTTGAAATTATGGTGTTGGTGTTGTCCTGGGAGACTGCCCTGTTCTTTTCATTGCATCACTAGCCAACATGAGCCTGAAGAGAAACAAGACATCTCCAAGAGTTGGGCCTGTACAACAACAATGCGAAAAAATAAGTATTTACCAACAGGAAATAGTATCTTTGGATCTAGACAAGAAGCAAGGTGCTCTGCAAATTCATCTTATTGAAAAAAAACTAACAAATTAGAGTAACTTGCACAGTTAATTATATTTTACAAAATATTAATATCTTTATTATTATTATTGTATGTTAATTTTGTTAATTGGGGTTTTTTCATGGTCCTTGGTTATATGATAAGCATTAATGTAACGGTTTTGATTAAAATAATAACTATATTTTTTTAATTGGGTTTTTTTTAGTTTTATTTCCACAAGTTTTCTAGGATAAACTTCATGGCTAAGATCTCTTTAATCTGGGTCTTATTTTTTGAAATGATACAATAAATTTTTTCATATAATTCTGTTTTTGTAAAACAAATATTGTTGAGAATGAATAATGGCTTTAAAAGAAAACCCTTTGTTACTATTCTTTTAAAACCCTTTGCTACTACTTCCTGATAGTCCTACTCCTTTGTCAGTCTGACCGTTTCCCAAGAATGGAGTGTTTCTATAAGTTATATCGAGAAGTCTTGCACCTACAGTCATAATCCAAGGACTGAAAGACAAGATGGATGATGTGTCTCTATTACCAGCTGCTTGAACAAAAAAAATGCATGCCCCCTGGGTAAATAGAAATGCAATGTCAAACACTTTAAGAAAAGTGGAAGTGACTTTTGGAGGCATAGCTGGTCCGATAGACAATGAGAGAATTTCTACCCCATCTTGAGTGGCCTGCAAAAGACCATATTAGCTCTTAAGCGAACAATAAATTAAATAAATATTTTAGAAATAATTTGTTATGAAATGCACATTAAAAAAAACTATAAAGACATGAATATACTTGGTCGATTGCTGTAACTACGTCTGCCGGGAATTGATTTTGGTGATATTTTTTCTCTTGTTGCCAAAGTTACTTCTATTAGATTACTTTTATCTGTTGCTGCTGCATTTGATTTTGAGATAGAACAGATGGATGTGAAGACAGCATTTCTTCACGGGGATCTAAGAAGAGATGTACACAACTTGAAGGCTTTATGGTGAAGGTAAGAAAGAACTACTATGCAAAAAAGCTGAAGAAGTCTCTGCAGGGTTAAAACAAATACAATGATGTGGTATCGAAATTTGATACCTATATACAGGACTAAGCTCACCAAAGGAGGATCACCGTGTTTATTTTAAATTAATTACATCTGTAGTTATTTATTTGGTCTGTATGGATGATAGTTTCGTCATTGGAAATGACAAAGAAATATCCATAATAATTATGCCCAACTCGCTTCAAATTCACTGAGAAGGATCTTGGGTACATGAACTATATTTTGGGCATGGAAATTAAGAGAAATTCGGCAAAGAGGATGCCTTTGCTAAAACCAGTAGGAAGTATGATCAGACTATACCAGAGAAATTATGCAAGATATAAAACTTTAGGGGAGTGTTCTGCCTCAGAGGGAAAGAACATTGAACAGTGTCCTAAGACACAAGAAGAAGAGGAGGATATGTCCCGTGTTCCATATGCAAGTGCAGTGGGTAGCCTGATGTATGCAATGGTCTGTACTAGACCAGACATTGCACATGCAGTGGGAGTATTGAGCAGGTTTATGTCAAACCCATGGAAGGAGCATTGGACAGTAGTGAAGCGGGTTTTCAAATATTTACGTGGCACTAGTGATTATGGCTTGTGCTACAAGGGAAGACCAGGATTGGAAATAATGTTGGAAATTCATGGTTTTGTTGATGTAGACTGGGCTGGAGATCTGGACCAAAGAAGATCTACAAGTGGGTATGTGTTTAGCCTATTTGGAGGCGCAGTCAGTTGGATGAGTAAAAGACAGTCTGTAGTGGCTCTTTCAACTACAGAGGCAGAATACATAGCAGCCACTCATGCAAGCAAGGAAACAGTTTGGTTGCAGAGATTGTGTTCAAGTATGGGGTTGGTACAGCAAGCTATAAGGATAGACTGTGATAGCCAAAGTGCAATTTTCTTAGCTAAGAACCCTGCTTATCATTCAAAGACAAAGCACATTGATGTTCAATATCACTTTGTTAGAGATATGATTGAGGCTAAAAGGGTGTTGCTGGTAAAGGTGGACACTTTGAAGAATGTTGCAGATGCATTGACGAAGTCTGTGAGCACTCAGAAGTTCTCTTGGTGTAGAGAAACAATGGGTGTTGAAGAATTGGCCCAATGACTAAGCTCTCCTGTGGCCCCCTGTGGAAAGAAAACAACAAGTGGGAGAATGTTGGGTATGTGCTATATTCTTTCCACGATTAGCCCCACACGCTGTATGTTGCGTCGGGCGTAGCTGGGGGGTCACGAGGGGCGAAGCAGTCCCCACCGTTGGGGTCCGGGGCAGCGCCCCGGCCAAAATTTGTTTTTTGTGCGGACCCACTCATAGGCGGATCCGCCCATGGTTTGTGCATGGTTTTGCACATGGTTTTGGGGTTCGATGGTTTTCGGCCCCTGGTATTTTTGTAGATCCGGTCAAGGGAACTACGGTTATGTTCTAATCCAGGGTTAATGGATTGGGGTTTATGTATGCTCCGGCATGTATATATATGTGTTGTAACACTAAAAGGAATATAATGAAAAATCAAGCTGGTCGTCCCGATTTTGGATCCAAGGGAAAATCTCTGTGTTTATCTGTTTTATGTTTTATGCTCTTGCTATTGTTTATTTTCTGTTATAAGAATCGTGTGTAGATATTTCTGTTCAGGGTTAAAACCTACAAAAATCAATGACGCATAATGGTACATTTACACAATTGATTAATTTGTTGAATTTTCCAATTAAACAAATAAAGAGAATGTTAAGAGAATATTTGGGGAACACCTTCACAAGTAGAATATTATATTTAGGTTAAGTTCTACAAGTACTACTGAAGCAAAACATTGCTGATGAGGATTCATATAGCATAGTTCATGGTCGGATGGATGGTATTGCTCAGAGGCCTTCTAATTCGAATATTGGACCAATTGCAGACATTAAATAGTTCCGTTCATGGTGGGATGGTGTTGATGAGAGGCCTTCTAATTGGAATATTGTATAAATTGTAGGGTGAGATGGTTTTGATGAGAAGCCTTATAATGAATAATTGCTTTAAAAAAAAAGCCTTTGCTACTACTCTTTTAAAACCCTTTTCTACTACTTGCCTCATAGTTCTACTCCTTTGATAATCTGATTGTTTCCCAAGATAGAGTGTTTGTATAAGTTTTGTCAATAAGGCTTGCACCTAGAGTCATAATCGAGGGATTGAAAGATGATGTGGATGATGTGTCTGAACCACTGTTACTAGCTGCTTGAACAACTAAAACGATTGGACAAATAGAAGTGAAATGTCAAACACGTTAAGAAAAGTGGCAGTGTCTTCCATATTAGCTCTTAATTGTACAGTAAATTAAATTAATATTTCACAAATAATTTGTTATGCTACCAGTAACTGTGACTGCACATTAAAAGAAACTATAAAGACATGAATATTTAGTCGATTGCTGCAACTACGTCTGCCATAGCTCCTACATCGGGATATATGGCTTTGTACAGAGCATTCCTAAATATTAACATGAAATAAATAGTAAAAAATAAATTAAAAACATGAAGACGTCTATTTTTGTAGAAATACAAAGAGGGAAACCAAGAATGAAGTACATTTTTATTTAAGATTAAGATAAAATAAATTGCATAATTGATTAATTTGATGAAGTTTCCTATTAAACAAATAAACAGAATATTTGGGGAATACCTTGACAAGTAGAATACTCTGTTGAGGTCAAGTTCTACTAGTATTAAAATAATGGCTTTAAAAGAAAACCCTTGCACCTATAGTCATAATCCATGGATTGAAAGACAAGATGGATGATGCGTCTGGACCAGTGTTACTAACTGCTTGAACAACGAAAATGCCTTCCCTCTGGGTAAATAGAAGTGCAATGTCAAACACGTTAACAAAAGTGGCAGTGGCTTTCGGAGGCATAGTTGGTCCGATAGACAATGATAGAATGGCTACCCCATCTTGACTAGCCTGCAAAAGACAATATTAGCTCTTTATTGTGCAATAAATTAAATCAATATTTAACAAATAATTTTTTAGGCTGCCAGTTACTGTGAATGCACATTAAAAGAAACTACAATCGGCTTTGGAAACACAGATAGCGTACCCCATCAGAGTTGAAGCGGACGGAGATTTACACCCACGTAGGGGAAGCACAGGCACGATCTATTCCATCAACCAGTCGGGTTGAACGAAGGTTATGCCTTAGACAAGAGGGCCTCTTAGCCTGTCTCTGCTTCTCCTGTAACTGCCCCTTTTATTTAGAGATGTTTCTTCAGGGTAAACTTAGTCAAATGTTTATGCTATTGTCTCTGCACCTGACTTTGCTTAAGGTGAATCTGCTAGGTCAACTACGTCTGTGCCACAGTCACACCCATCATGAGGAGTGGAAAAAACCCCAACCCAGCGTCGTAGCATCAGCGTGTCCCTTCAAATAGCTCAGTAAAGAGGAACCAAATCTTGAGTACAGACCTCACGCAAATTTGATGGATAGATTCTACACGAGGTGAAAAAAGCCGTCAAGCACAGCGAAGCGGGGGCTTAAAACTTAAACCATCAATTTTCTGTTGATTCAGTTACAGACACTGTAAAAGTAGAATTTGAAGCAAAAGAAATTGATTTAGTTTACTAAGGAGCAGTTTCAAAAAGAGAAATAAATTTCATTTATACCTGTTCAGGATCCATGTCTGTATTTGTTGTGGAAGGAGTATATATGATCGGATGACCATGGGGCCGAACATAGTCACGGGCGTCTGAACAAACTGCCATACAAAACAAGAACATAAAAATGCGCATGCACATAATCCCTATGACCATATAACCTAGCTAGGATATTCTGTTAACTAATTAATAAAAACAGTTTTTAATCGTAAGGTACATATTGTTTCAATCGTCTAACATTAAAATCAATGACGCATAATGGTACATTTACACAATTGATTAATTTGTTGAATTTTCCAATTAAAAAAATAAAGAGAATATTAAGAGAATATTTGGGGAACACCTTCACAACTAGAATACTCTTTTTAGGATAAGTTCTACAAGTATTAAAATACTATTGAAGCAAAACATTGCTGAGGAGGATTCATATAGAAAATTCATGGTCAGATGGATGGTATTGCTGAGAGGCCTTCTAATTCGAATATTGGACCAATTGTAGACATAAAATAGTTCTGTTCATAGTGGGATGGTGTTGATGAGAGGCCTTCTAATTGGAATATTATATAAATTGCAGGGTGAGATGGTTTTGATGAGAAGCCTTCTAATGAATAATTGCTTTAAAAGAAAAGCCTTTGCTACTACTCTTTTAAAACCCTTTGCTACTATTTGCCTCATAGCTCTTCGCCTTTGATAATATGACCGTTTCCCAAGAAAAGAGTGTTTGTATAAGTTTTGTCAATAAGGCTTGCACCTACAGTCATAATCGAGGATTTGAAAGACGAGATGGATGATGCATCTGGACCACTGTTACCAGCTGCTTGAACAAATAAAATGACTGGACAAATAGAAGTGAAATGTCAAACACGTTAAGAAAAGTGGCAGTGTCTTCCTTATTAGCTCTTAATTGTACAGTAAATTAAATCAATATTTCACAAATAATTTGTTATGCTACCAGTAACTGTGACTGCACATTAAAAGAAACTATAAAGACATGAATATTTAGTCGATTGCTGCAACTACGTCTGCCATAGCTCCTACATCGGGATATATGGCTTTGTACAGAGCATTCCTAAATATTAACATGAAATAAATAGTAAAAAATAAATTAAAAACATGAAGACGTCTATTTTTGTAGAAATACAAAGAGGGAAACCAAGAATGAAGTACATTTTTATTTAAGATTAAGATAAAATAAATTGCATAATTGATTAATTTGATGAAGTTTCCTATTAAACAAATAAACAGAATATTTGGGGAATACCTTGACAAGTAGAATACTCTGTTGAGGTCAAGTTCTACTAGTATTAAAATAATGGCTTTAAAAGAAAACCCTTGCACCTATAGTCATAATCCATGGATTGAAAGACAAGATGGATGATGCGTCTGGACCAGTGTTACTAACTGCTTGAACAACGAAAATGCCTTCCCTCTGGGTAAATAGAAGTGCAATGTCAAACACGTTAACAAAAGTGGCAGTGGCTTTCGGAGGCATAGTTGGTCCGATAGACAATGATAGAATGGCTACCCCATCTTGACTAGCCTGCAAAAGACAATATTAGCTCTTTATTGTGCAATAAATTAAATCAATATTTAACAAATAATTTTTTAGGCTGCCAGTTACTGTGAATGCACATTAAAAGAAACTACAATCGGCTTTGGAAACACAGATAGCGTACCCCATCAGAGTTGAAGCAGACGGAGATTTACACCCACGTAGGGGAAGCACAGGCACGATCTATTCCATCAACCAGTCGGGTTGAACGAAGGTTATGCCTTAGACAAGAGGGCCTCTTATCTTGTCTCTGCTTCTCCTGTAACTGCCCCTTTTATTTAGAGATGTTTATTCAGGGTAAACTTAGTCAAATGTTTATGCTATTGTCTCTGCACCTGACTTTGCTTAAGGTGAATCTGCTAGGTCAACTACGTTTGTGCCACAGTCACACCCATCATGAGGAGTGGAAAAAACCCCAACCCAGCGTCGTAGCATCAGCGTGTCCCTTCAAATAGCTCAGTAAAGAGGAACCAAATCTTGAGTACAGACCTCACGCAAATTTGATGGATAGATTCTACACGAGGTGAAAAAAGCCGTCAAGCACAGCGAAGCGGGGGCTTAAAACTTAAACCATCAATTTTCTGTTGATTCAGTTACAGACACTGTAAAAGTAGAATTTGAAGCAAAAGAAATTGATTTAGTTTACTAAGGAGCAGTTTCAAAAAGAGAAATAAATTTCATTTATACCTGTTCAGGATCCATGTCTGTATTTGTTGTGGAAGGAGTATATATGATCGGATGACCATGGGGCCGAACATAGTCACGGGCGTCTGAACAAACTGCCATACAAAACAAGAACATAAAAATACGCATGCACATAATCCCTATGACCATATAACCTAGCTAGGATATTCTGTTAACTAATTAATAAAAACAGTTTTTAATCGTAAGGTACATATTGTTTCAATCGTCTAACATTAAAATCAATGACGCATAATGGTACATTTACACAATTGATTAATTTGTTGAATTTTCCAATTAAACAAATAAAGAGAATATTAAGAGAATATTTGGGGAACACCTTCACAACTAGAATACTCTTTTTAGGATAAGTTCTACAAGTATTAAAATACTATTGAAGCAAAACATTGCTGAGGAGGATTCATATAGAATAGTTCATGGTCAGATGGATGGTATTGCTAAGAGGCCTTCTAATTCGAATATTGGACCAATTGTAGACATAAAATAGTTCTGTTCATAGTGGGATGGTGTTGATGAGAGGCCTTCTAATTGGAATATTATATAAATTGCAGGGTGAGATGGTTTTGATGAGAAGCCTTCTAATGAATAATTGCTTTAAAAGAAAAGCCTTTGCTACTACTCTTTTAAAACCCTTTGCTACTATTTGCCTCATAGCTCTTCGCCTTTGATAATATGACCGTTTCCCAAGAAAAGAGTGTTTGTATAAGTTTTGTCAATAAGGCTTGCACCTACAGTCATAATCGAGGATTTGAAAGACGAGATGGATGATGCATCTGGACCACTGTTACCAGCTGCTTGAACAACTAAAATGACTGGACAAATAGAAGTGAAATGTCAAACACGTTAAGAAAAGTGGCAGTGTCTTCCTTATTAGCTCTTAATTGTACAGTAAATTAAATCAATATTTCACAAATAATTTGTTATGTTACCAATAACTGTGACTACACATTAAAAGACACTATAAATACATGAATATACTTAGTCGATTGTTGCAACTACGTCTGCCACAGCTCCTACATCGGGATATATGGCTTTGTACAGAGCATTCCTAAATATTAACATGAAAGAAATAGTGAAAAATAAAGTAAAAACATGAAGACATCTATTTTTGTAGAAATACAAATAGGGAAACCAAGAATGAAGTATATTTTTATTTAAGATTAAGATAAAATAGATTACATAATTGATTAATTTGCTGAAGTTTCTAATTAAACAAATAAACAGAATATTTGGGGAATACCTTGACAATTAGAATACTCTGTTGAGGTCAAGTTCTACTAGTATTAAAATAATGGCTTTAAAAGAAAACCCTTGCACCTACAGTCAAAATATAGGGATTGAAGGACAAGATGGATGACGCGTCTGGACCAATCTTCCCAGCTGCTTGATCAACGAAAATGCCTGCCCTCTGGGAAAATAGATGTGCAATGTCAAACACATTAACAAAAGCGGCAGTGCCTTTTGGAGGCATAGTTGGTCCGATAGACAATGATAGAATGGCTACCCCATCTTGAGTGGCCTCCAAAAGACAATATTAGCTCTTAATTGTGCAATAAATTAAATCAATATTTCACAAATAATTAGTTAGGCTGCCAGTTACTGTGACTGCACATTAAAAGAAACTACGATCGGCTTTGGAAATTGACACCCACGTAGAGGAAGAACAGGCACGATCTATTCCATCAACCCGTCGGGTTGAACGAAGGTTATGCCTTAGACAAGAGGGCCTCTTAGCCGGTCTCTGCTTCTCCTGTAACTTCCCCCTTTATTTAGAGACGTTTATTTAGGGTAAACTCAGTCAAATTTTTATGCTATTATCTTTGCACCTGACTTTTCTTAAGGTGAATCTGATAGGTCAACTACCTCTGTGCCACAGTCACCCCCATCATGAGGAGCGGAAAAAACCCCAACCTAGCATTGTAGCATTAGCGTGTCCCTTCGAATAGCTCAGTAAAGTGGAACCCCATCTTGAGTATAGACCTCACGCAAATTTCGATAGATAGATTCTACCGAAGGAGAAGAAAGCCCTAAAGCACAGCGAAGCGGGGGCTTAAAGCTTAAACCATCAATTTTTGGTTGTTGATTCTGATACATAAATGAGAAATAAATTTCATTTATACCTGTTCAGGATCCATGTCCATATCTGTTGTGGAAGAAGTATATATGATCGGATGACCATGGGGCCGAACATAGTCACGGGCATCTGAACAAACTGCCATACAAAACAAGAACATAAAAATATGCATGCACATAATCGCTATGATCATATAACCTAGCTAGGATATTCTATTAACTAATTAATAATAACAATTTTTAATCGTAAGGTACATATTGTTTCAATCGTCTAAACATTAAAATCAATGATCATAATGGTACATCTAGCGATTAGAAAATTTTTCAGAAGCAAAAGCAGCTTCTTATTTGTATTATTATTAATGAATTAGTTTCTAAAGACATAAATTTCCCTTGTTTTAGGGGTTAACCATTATTGAATAAAAAAGTTGCTTCAATATTGTTTATTTGTCCAAATAAATGGAAAAGGTTTAGTTGAAAAAAATATTATGTCATAAGATATAGAAGGATAGTTATGCCATAATTATTATTTGACCATTTGTATAAAAAACTAAGATAAAAATTGTAAAAATCAAATTTAAGTAACATGAATTTTTGTAACATAAGAATGTATCGATATTTAATACCACCATTTTTTGGTAATAGACATTCCATGATTTTATAATGGATATCTCTAAAATTCTATGAATGATTTACCTTTACTGCAATCATGAATTATTCAGGTTGATTTTTTTTTTTTTTTATCAAAGCATTATCTTAGAAGTTAACCATGAAGTCTATGATTTCCTATAGTAATTGTAATTTAGTTATTCATCCTTGATCTTTTTTGTGATTGGGATTTCTTTTAAGATTAATAGGTTGGTAATGTACAATAATAACCCTCATGTTGTGTTTGATGTTTGTAAACCCTTTTTCCAAGGTTTTCAATTTTGTCGGAGGGTTTGTTGATTACTAGGATGTGTTCTCCATGTACATATTGAATATATTGATGTTGGTAGGTTTCTACAATGCCTTAAGGTCATTGATTACTAGGATGTGTTTCAATTTTGTGGGAGGGTTTGTTGATTACTAGGATGTGTTCACAATGTACATATTCAATATATTGATGTTGGTAGGTTTCTCAATGCCTTAAGGTTAATTTTTTCTAGATCCACGTCCCCACTTTCCTTATCTTCATAGATATCATTGTCCATTTGAATTTTTCATCTTAATAAGTTTCTTTTAATTCCATTATTTTCCTACATTTGGGCTCATCATGCCATTTTGGAGAAGGCGAGGTGGAATTTGTTATTGGTGGTTGTTTATAATAATTAGGTTTATTTTTAAACATGTTTATTTAAAAATTAACCAAACATTAACTTAAAAAACTTTAATTATTGTTTGAGGACGTGACATCCTTAGATCAGCTCTTAATGGAATCAAATTTATGAATTAAATAATTTTCCAAGATTTATTATTAAAAAATTGTTTAGAAGACAAAAAAAAATGTTTATTTTAATTAAATTATAGTTATATTATAAATTTTCATTCATTTAAAAAATTAAATTTGAAGAAGATGGATATTATTTATCCATATTAATTTTATAAGTGAATAGTTTCTTTTATAAGTGAATAATTTCATTTTATTTTAGTTATAAAAAAGTGTCAAAAAATAATTTTAAGAATTTTATTTTATTTTAAATTAGTTGAAATTTAAAAATAAAATTTTATATTCATATAGTAAAGCATAGGATGAGAAAAGCTAAGAAGAATGATACCATAATTACTATGTCATTATTTAAGACAATTATGTTAATTTTTATGTTTATATAACTTTCTTTTTAAATTTAACCTTCCATTACATTCTTTAAAAAAAATATTTAGAAACTAAAATTTCCATATATTTTGCTTAATTAGTATTTTCCATATTCCACACTCCCTACTTTACTTTACACCTCTCTACTACTTTACTTTACACCTCTCTACATACAAACAGTAGTATTTATGCCTATCATCTAATAGTTGATAGGCGTTATGCCTATCAAGATCTTCTAATCAGAGTCGATCCAAGTTAACCCATTCCTTTTACCACATATTTGCTCGAATCTTCACATTTTTCTGTAATTCCAATTGTTCAATGGAAATCATCCATTTCCAGAAACACTCTCGGTGTTACTCTGTGCAAAACAATCGAGTTACTCCTTGGAGGAACCCTAAGTATCCCCGTTTCTATTCACAGCAATTGATGGTCGTTGCAACATCTCAGAGGAAGTGTTTCTTCCATGTGAGACTTTGTAGAATATCTTGAAATTGTTATGAAATGGAAACTTCTTTGACCAAAAAAGATTCGGTTTTTTTCCAGAAATTGCTAAATTATCAGTTAGATTGAAATACCAGAAATAAAAGAGATTTTAAGCTTACAAAAGCGTATTACCAGAAATATGTAAATGGCCAGCACTGTGAGGTGGCGGAGGACTACCAGCACTCTGAGGTTTAAGGTAAGCTTGATAAAAAAGGAGGCAATTCTAATAACCCCATACAGCATGACTGGTCTTATGATCAATTTTATTTCTTAAAACTTTATCTAGTTACCAGAAAATATTAAGTTTTCCATAATTTTTATATATTAGGAAATATTATTAAAAAAACCCAAAATTAACAAAACTAAACTATAACTATAAATCAAATAATTAAACACAAATAAAAAAAAAAATGAATTTATCGAAAAACACTTTACAAAATCTCCAGAATCATTTTACAAAACCTCCAATTGCTGAATTAATTTTATTCTAACTAAACCAAAGAAAATTGTTTTAACGGATCTTCCTATGTAGGCTGGGTACAAGGGCTATAGTATTGTCAAATGCCCGTTAACGAGAGTTCGGTCCCAGGAAGACGGAGCTTATTGGGCAGCTGGGAAGAAAATCCCACGTTTTATTCATTAAATTGTAGACAACCACGGATACCGCTTCAGTTGTTCCAATCCTGAAGGATGATGGTGTGAAGCACACGTGATGTCCCACCCCTATGCATGACTGCCACAGAAATTCCAATGGATTTGCTGAAAGCTTATTCCTCCATTCCTTGCAAAGCAAATAAGGCATCCGTGCAATCTCCATCCATTTCCACGACACTGTGTTTGAATGCTCATTCTTAAACTCCCATATAATAGTCTCGTGGTTCTTATCCACCGGCCCCTCAGCTTGTGCAACTAGAGTGATTAACAGTAGACGGGACTCACAGGTGATTAAGAATGGCAGAAGAAGGTTGTAATTCCCCACTATTTCAGGGAATGGTGCGAAAAGCACGGGAATAGGCTTCGGCGCCACACCTAAACGGATACTGAAACACGCGATGCCATCCACTTCGTCCGCTCTCCTCTGACAGAGGCCGTAGAATGATCCGTTGCAGTGGACAAGCGGAGTGTTTAGATTCATTTTATAATCATCAGGATAATATCCAGCGATATTCCAATCCTGTTGGGAAGGTTCATAAATTTGCACCGACGAGTTATCCGTGAGGGCGACAACTTTGTATGCAGCGTCATATTTGTGATTACTACTCTCATTAACAACAATGCATTCACCGTAGAGTCTTGTCTGTGGCACGGGAATATCAACGAACGTTCGTGTATAAGGATTGCAGAGCTTTATTGTGATTCCACTTCTAGAGATAGTCTGGAATCCATCGTTTCTGGTGACCAAGATGAATCCTGCCACAGACTGTACGCGGCTGATATACCGATGCTCATGGGCTTCAGGTTGGGCTCGCGGTCTCGAATCGTGTAGGAATGAAAGGGTGAAGTAGGGATTAATCCATGTTTGTGTGTAAAAACAGAAACCCATACATGGCATTTCCGGATTCCTGTTGCAAACAACCAGCCGTGGCTGCCTTCCGTTGGGAGGGGCTTCAGCCCACTTTCTTAGGAAGTAGTTTGAAGACAGAAACTCATTCCATTCCTTGGAGATGAGGCGGTAACGGTATACAAACTCCTCTGGCAGACGAGCTAATATCTCCGTTTGAAGATCGCACGATTCGCTCAACCATGAAGCCACAACACCCGAATCTGCTTGTTGCATTTCCATATTTATAAGTGAAAAGGACAAAACAGAGTTCAATGTTTGCCGAAACAAACAAAACGGGATTTACTCTAGAATCCAGAATAAATTTGATATTTCTTGAACAACCACGTAACAAATTTATAGTGGATTATAGTGGGTGTAACGTAGATTATGATGGTCAGCACTATTAAAAACAAATATGAAACGTCGGCTTTATATTATTGTTTATTAAATGAATGTATGTAGTGATAGAGACATTGTTTCGCTTCTCAATAAGAGAATACTATCCCAAAATTATAAATAGTTAAAATTTAGAGTGTAAATGTGAAATAAAAAAATTATAAATAAATGAAACAATATAGAGGATAGTTAGTTACCAAGTTTGAATTCTTAAATAAATTAAATCAGCCTAGATTTATTTATTTGGATTTTTCTTTTTTTTAATTTTTTTTAATTAGCAGATGCAATGCAACTCTAGGTGCAATAAATTATTTGATGTTATACTTTGGGTATTTTTTTTTTATATTAAATTCATATATATATAAAATTGTTAGAAGAAATTATTTTAATGATGATGATGATGGTTAATGTTCACTCACACCAAACTTTGGTCAATTGGACCTAAAGAAACTAATTATTTAGTTTGTATTAAAGTTGTACTCGTATGCCCAAAGAGCTTGGAGATAAGCATCTCAAGCTCACTATAATTTTGACATGTTAAAAGGCTAGGAAGGTCAGTATTGAAACAAAGGTTATGAAACTGAGATCTAAGTGGAAGTGATTTTCATCCTCAAAGTTCATATTCTCACAAAGATGACAAATCCTTTCTAATAAATAGATACTTTTGAATAAAGATTAACAATGACATATATTAAAACATTTGAATTTGTCTCAATATTTTAAAGTTTGGTTCTCTATATAGTTTATATAACAATTCAAGTATACAATTTAACCAATGAAAAATTATGTATTGTAACTTGTACTCTAAAAATATTTTTCCTCTAAAGAATCTTGATCCCTCTCTACACATGTTACATCCATATTTAAAACATATTTATATAAATATTTTATTATATAAAAAAATATCAATATAAAATACTTGTTAATTACTAGAAAAAAAATTTATATCTTTCAAAACAATAAATTATTTAAAATTTTATATTAAATAATGTAAATTACAATCAACTTCATATAAAATATTAAGAATATAGAATTTTTCAAACAATTATAAGTACCTTACTATTGATTAGACACCTACCGATAATAATAATATAAGATAAAAATGACACCCCCCCCCGAATTGAAAAAAAAAAGAAGGAACCAGGTCACGCGTGAGTACCGCACCGCACTAGCAAGATGAAATTAATGACCAGGTGACTAAAAAAGTTAGTCACCGCTATTATTTCAAGTGAATTACTACTAAATTTGAGCAATTTTAAGTAACCGAACTAAAAATGACTAACTTAAATTACTAATTTAGTCTAGGAATAAAATATACGACTAGATAATAAGTGACTAAACTAAAAACGACTAACTTAAATGACTAATTTAGTCCAAGGATAAAATATATGACCAGATAATAAGTGACTAAACTAAAAGCGACTAACTTAAATGACTAATTTAGCCTTGGATTAAAATATATGACTATATAATAAGTGACAAAATTAATAATGATTAATATAAATGACTATTATAGTCAAAGAATAAAAATATGACCAGTATAACACGTATATGAATTAGTCATTTATGTCAATAATTTTTTATTGTGTCATGCCATAAATGAAAAATTGCAATTTTGGTTTCGAAGTGTTACATTTCACTACAAGATTCTTTGAATCCATCTGCAGTGTTAAAATTCTCTCAGCTGTGTCCAATACTCTTTCCATTAGGTTTTTGATAAGTACTGGATGACAGTTCTCCAAGAAACATTAATGCTGGATACCCTACCCCTCATTTACCTCAGAGTGATCATACCCATGATTCCCTTTGCCACCATGGGTTCTTGATCCGCCCCGACGACTGATCGGCCGCTCGCACCCTGTCCCGCCCAGCTCGCCCAATCACTACACAAAACTCGCATAACACCGAACGTGCTCACCAACACGACTTCGCCTAAGGCCTTTGAATCGTCTGCCCACTATGGGGCACACACCCGTTTAATGTTGCCGCTCATCGCCTCTGCCAAAAAGCACGACTCTGCCCATCGCTACACGACACGCCCAAGGTGGGCGTTCACCAATATGGCGCTCCCATTGCACATCACTGTCGCACATACTCGAGTTGGGTGCCCATCGCGCCCCCCACCACTTCGTCGTCGCGACACTAACTTGAGGGTGTGACACTCCCTCATCCTCGCTCCACTTGTATTTACTCATGCGAAATGCCTTCCACGTGTTGCTCAAACCTCACTCCCATTGGAGAGTGTATGAACCTTTGTTATAATAATAATAATAATAATATAATTTTAAGGTCATGTCGACCAAGCCAAACACCAAATTGGTGTATGAGACCCCCTTGTTTATGGAATAAGGGACCCACCTCTGCGTAGCGATTTGACTACTAAGTCTACGAAGACATACATACTCTACCCCCTTTGGTTTTGAACCTATGACCTCTTAAGAGGAAACACATGCTCTTAACCATTAAACCTACTCAAGCTATAAATACTCACACACATATAAAATTTATTTATAATATGTTTAATATACATATATTGTACGACCCCAATTTAACATTTGATATGAACCCTAATTAATTTGTTAAAATAATAAATATCAATATTTATATTTTATTGAATTTATTAAAATATTAATTATCAATCTTTATATTTTATTTATTTTAATTATATTATATAAAATTAAATTTTAAATTTTAAATATATTGTGATTTTATATTTAATTAATAATTAAAATAATAAATATTAATATTAATATTTTAATTATTTAAAAAATAATTGTTTAAATATTTGTAAAACGTTTGATTGCATGCCACATTGGAAAAGTCGAAGTTCCGCAGATATCAAAAGTCAAAGGGTAACATGGGCGTCCCGTAGATATCAAAAGTCTAAGTGTAACATGGGCATGGGTTGATTTCATTAAAAATATATATGAAAGTCGAACTTGTCTCTGGTATGAAAGCCTAAGAATAGAGGAAAATCTTGCTGTTCTTACCAGCACTGGTTCAGGAAGACGAGGTTTTGAGTGCATGTCACATTCGAAGTCTATCAAAAAGTCGAAGTCGGAAAAAGACGAGGTTTTGAGGGCATGCCACATTCGAAGTCTGTCAAGCAAGCAATTAAGGCCAGATCGCAGTCCACACGGCACAAGTGTTTTTCGAAGGCGAGGATTCCCAATTTTTCACTCGTTCCTCTATTCTCTACATTTCTTCGCAAGTTGGGGTTGAAGGAAGATATCATCCATCTGCCTGTATCTGTCTGTGAAGATGGCCGAAGATGAAGCTCCACCGGAGTTGAAAGAAGAAGTCACCAAGGTTTGTGTTTTATATTTATCTTTCATTGTAGGTTTAAATATTTTAGGGCACTTATGGGAAACACGCACAGGCAGGACCACAGGATCAGCGAAGTACACCTCACGGAAGGAACCCGAAAATCGTAGCTTTGCATCTTCCTGTCCCAACAATCTCCCTCCGCCCAACCAGCATGAATGAGGTCGAGCGTCTTTAGGTAACGATAAGTCAATGTTAGGGCCTTGGCTACGTAAGCAGATGCAATTCCCAAAAACTTCTGTAGTGATTCCCGAAAAATGCCCCTTAGCTTAGTTAGGGTCGAGGTTGGGTTACTGTTCCTACCTCTCTTATTAGTTACCTGGCGCATCTGGAAATCTTTCGAACGGCCCCTATTATTATTTTATTTAAGGTTTCGGTTAATAAATATTTTGAGATCAGTTGCTACTTTCTTGATTAGACTGATTCATTTCAATGTCATGAATGTGAGTGTCGAATTATTTCGGTTTAAATGTACAGGATTGGAAAGCGCTTGTCTTGTACGTGCATTCACAAGCGTGAGCACAGCCACTAATTGTGTTACTTAGTAGGACTTGAACCGCTGGTGGACTATATTATCTACACCAGACTTGCTGGCTGACAAGCCATTGTTGATCACATTATTGCTACAATTATTTAAGAAAGCGCTTATAGGCGTTAAGTACAACCAGTAGCAAGGTTTTCTTAGTGGCGTAGTGGTTGGCTCTTTAAGTGTTAACTGGATGACTTTATGCTTATGGGATATTTAACATATGGTGTTTGAAGTGCTGGTGGCGGAAGTTCTTTCAATTGGAGATGGTATCTGATTTAACACAACTTTATTATTTTGCAGACATTAGTGTTTTATTGGATACATATCTTAAGAAAAATATATGAAACTCGACTTTAATGTAAGTATAGCCCAAGAAAAGCAGTTGTTGTTGGAGAAAGTATGGGATTAAAGGTTTATTTAGAATGATATAAGCGCGTTAAATTAGATAAAAGCTGATCCTGTCTTGATTCGTTCAACTTTAAATATTTCTTGTTGGCGGTAAAGTTATACGTGATTATTTGAAGTTTTAGTCTTTAGTCAAAATATATGCTATGATTATTTTAGAATTTAGGTATACCTATATAAAGGTGTAGTGGTAAATTCATTAAAGTTGTAAGTCACATATTTTTTGCACGTTTATATTTTATTTTTATTTCTAGCTTTGTATATATACGTTTGTTTTTAAAATATCCCAAGTCTATGGCCTATCTTTATGGATTTATATGGGCTTATCTCTCAATAATATATTAATAACACATGGATATAAACTATCTATATGCTTATATGACGCCTACATGATATATAGCATTTTCTATAAAGATAGGTTACTTTTCCCCAGGTATATCGATATTGTATATTTTATTATTATTTGTGACCTTCCTTATGTTTATAGGTGGTCTTCTCTCATGATTTTAGTGCTTAATTGCTCATTCTACAAGAAGGTGGATCTTTATTCGCCTTGGTAGTGGCCTCTTGGAGGTATTGTCGCCCCTGTACCTCTCTGATTGGGCATTAGTCATATGAGCTTGATCACATTTACCTATGGCTGTTAAAGTCGATAAAACCTTCTTGGAGAAGTGATTCTGTATCGGGGTTTATGTGCCCTTATCTAGGTGTAGTAGGTGATGTTGTAGAATGTGAATCTTGTGGTAGCGTATTTATGGTGCAGCCTTATCTTAAGTACACTCTAACATAACGACTTATTTTTAGTACGTCAGTAGTGATCATTGCGATGATTATTTCTTTGTAGTAGGTATTTTAACATTTCTAATTAACAGCATTCATTGTTTCTTTTAGTTGGATATATATAATTTCTTGTAACTTTGATTTCATTGCTACAAAATATTTTGTTAAAGATATGGAGATTTAGGTCCTTTCATGGAGACTTCAATTTTAGTTCATGTAAAGCTTTCTTAGATATACATCCATGAATGATCTTATAGATGTACAATTTAAAACTAATATCTCAAACGACATAAAAAATGGTGTTGTTTGATCTATTTGAAAGAATTGAAACATTCAACTGGCAAGAATGAAGATATATTAGATATTCGATAGATAAATAAAATTAACAAACATGGCAATAATGACTGTAATCATTGAAGCAATGAAGTAACTATTTGCTATTACTATATGAAAATGCTAAACAGACTATGGTGGTGCAGTTAATATCTCAACATCTCCTCCTAATCTCCATTATTCGATGGAAGTACTATGATATGTTACCTGAATTAGATACATTCTACAGCTGGTGAAAATGCTGCAAACGTCTTTGGAACCACAAAAGTGATGTCTGATGTGACGGATGGAGAAAGTAGATAGCGTGTGTCAATGTACTTCCCACTCTTTTGAAAAACAGTTGCGATAATTGCTGAATTATTTATCGGTAGAGTTGTTGAAACCTTAAGATATGCGAGTATATAACAATAATCACTACTCCAAACACATGCAATGGCATTGCTGAATTGCTACATATGTTTACTCTTTAGAATGTTAACGATTGACTGCTGTGATTCTTACAGAAGTCGATTTGTCCAGATGAAAAAAATGCCACAAAAGGTACTTTACTGCGATCATCTAAATACTGCGTAGAAATCATACAGCAAATACAGCGTATAGCACGAAAGTGAACAATTTGAATGTATATAAACAAACCTGTATTCTAGATTTTGCAATATATAAGATCCTTTTATAACTTTTACTTGTTAAGTAAGATTTACGGTATAAACCTGAAATGAGCTTGTGCTTATAATATGTAGATCGTTGCGTTAGATTTAACAATACCAACTAAACTTTATATAATGTAGGATCAACGGATGATTGCTACATCTTCTTTAACAGGTTGTATAAATTGATTGTATATTTGATTTGCAATTTGTCACTCCTGAATTTTTGAATGATATAATTTATCTTTTTGTTGACCAACAAAAATGCATTATCAATTAAATTGAATTTCAATTTCTGAAGCTCTTCATGATACAGTCGCTATCAACTCTGTTTATTCTTTGCTGAAATCTTTTAATATATTTCTTTAGCCTCAAGAAGTCCATCTATAGCTCTAATAAGAACTGCTAGATTTGAAATTTCTAAAGTGGTTCATATGACATAGGAAAAACCACTTTTAGTGAATGGGTATGAGTCCAATGCTTCTTTCAAATACTGGAAGCTGTTTCATCATATATTTCTAATCTATACTTCATTCTATCTTTACTTTAAAACTTTGTTGCTCTATAACAACTATATTCATTCCAGAAAATGATTTTATCAAAGTTTATTGACTCATTTGTGATAATTTTGTTGGTGATCAATGTAGTTAATGTCTTTAACACTTCCCTCTTTGAACAATCATTTCATAATTGACCTTCATGACTAATATAAAATCTTGCAACATAACCGCCTCCATATGTTTCTCAACTTTTACCTTTTCATTGTTAAATACAGTCATGTCTTCTTGTTACCACCAATTTTGTCTTGTCTTTTTGAATCATTCAATTTAAGTCGGGTCCTTCTCTATGGCAACAATTCTTGGTTCAATAACCTTGAATACAATATTTTCTTTAACTTCGCTATAAAATAAGTTGAGCAGGTTAGGAAATGGACTAAACATATTCTGTTCTTGATTAACAACAAAGTTACTTTTTTATCTCTGGTCGCTGTGTTTTTTATTATATTAAATGTTTGAATATTTATTCATAAGATAGTTACTTGATGATATTTCACTTTCTATATGTTAAACATTGTGAACCTGTATTTGGAGTGCAGCAGGTAGAATCAAAAAAAGGTTGATTTTCTAGGTTTTTTCATCTACATGGTCGAAACAAGATTTATTTTTGAAAAATTTCACATCTCTTGCTTATATTATTTTTGGTGAGATTTTTATAAAGTGTGTTTCAACTTATATACCTACGTATGCATTTCTCATAATCATCAAGCTTTTGCAGGTTTTTAGAATAAGAAAAAACTCACGGTCCCAAAATTAAGTACATTACCTTCTTGTTTCATCATATGCTTGTGATGTTACAATACGATCATTTTAGGATCTTGGAATCTACATTAAAACATATATATTCATCATATTTAACGCTTGACCAAATATGATTATTTGTAACTTCTTCCACAACATACATCTTGCTTGTGTTCATGATAGCTGATTCTTTCTTTTATTTCTTCATTTCATTGTGGGTGTATCTGGTTATTATCTTGCATGGTATACCTTTAACTATTGACAAAGATGTTTTGGTGTTCTTTTGATGTATTCTCTCTCTGTCGGTAGGTACTAAAGATTTCTCATTTCTACTGCCCTTCAAATAAAAAATCTGAAAGTGTCTCTGATTTTGATTTTTAAAAATACCATATTTTCTTGATGATGCATAATAAAAGTGAAAGTGGCTTCTGCACCCAATGGACAAATAATGCAGTGGATACAGATCTCCGGTATGCACAGTTGCAAAGCTCTTTTAGCTGCCCAGGGTCAGTGGGGAAAACTATCTTTGTCATGCAGACAGGGCCTGACCCTGCAATTCTGAGCCTTTACTGCAGTGGTAGGAGTGAGCCAGCTGACCTTAGATTTGCTGAGGCCAGTAGGACCTCTTGTGGAGATATGAAGCCATGCCTGGATACCATGGTGAGTTTATCACACAATCATGTGGACTAAAGATTGGCTGCTGATACCAGAAACTTCCTAAGGATGGTAACGACATCTACTATGTCTTGGTCTTTTCAACTTTTCTGTCAGTCTTTATGAGGATCTTTATTAGCATCATCCTATAGCAGTGGTCTTTTGGAAACAATACATTATTATATCTATTCATCCACACACACACACACCTCTGTGGAGAGTTATGTTTGAGGCCCAGACATAATAAACATCGGGGAATCATATTTTCTTTTAATTTGATTGAGGTGGAGCAGTGCTACTTTGCTTTTTAATGTATCAAGTCTCGAGTTATCTCTTGATGTGTTATGAACTCAAAAGAAAAGTCTCTTATTTTTGTCATGTGATTATTTGCATCTTCATTTAGGCAGCAAAGGTCTAGCATAGTGTTTGTCTTCAGAGAGATGAAAACGTGAAAACATGAATGTGAGTTCTCACTTCATGATGGAAAAATTAGTCCATGGCCTCATTGCTGATCCCAATTTCATTTATATTTCTAGTGCAGTGTTCATAGTGGCAAAATTTTCTGATCAAGAAACATTCATGCTAGTCCAATTACATGACCTTCACTCTCAAGTTTACAGTTTTTAGAGGAGGTCTCCATTTTATTACTCTCTCTATTTATGATGATGATAGTCAAATCACATAATTACCTCTCATTACTACTTTTATTTCATTTACTTTTATATTTATCTCACTCTGCCTCATCCCAAATGAAGTGTATACTGAAGGAAACATTCCATGGATTCTTATTGAAGTTAGGTCTTGTTTCTAGTATTTTAAGTGATCTGATGCGCTGATATCAGGAAAATTTTAAAATGTGGATTCAAGTAGGCTGCGTGACCGTCATATCGCCGCTATTTTCAGTAGAGCTAGAAGAACTTTCAACAACTTTCTAATGCAATGGTTCTTACCAATGGTTATTTCAGTTCACTATTATGACTCTAGATATGAGCTGATCTACTCTCGGTGTCATTATCTTTAGGTTTCAAAGTAGGTTCTCAATGTTTGTTCGCGGTTTTCTTGTATCATTTCCTTGATATCGACACCATTATCAACCATTGCTAACAATTTATTTTCGTTCGTACGTAAATTCGGTCATCAATTTGAATTTTATCAAAGCAGTAGAAACATTATACTTGCACCAGGTTCAATAGTTCGGTTCTAAGGTTAACATTATAACGTACTTCATTACTTCTTGTTAATCCTGAGTCAATCAGGAAAGTGTCCCAACAATCTTAGTGTACTTGTAAAAAAGTCTTCATTCTTAAATTCTTGAATTCAACATTTCAAATCTTGTTGGTCTTCTTGTGCTTGAAAAGAACTTGAAGAGTATTATTTCTTTAAATCACCCATTTCATGAAATCTCTTCTAAATTTTTAAATCTCATTTCTGAAATTTCTTGAAACTATCTATTCTTTTTTGCAATTTCTTTCCAAAACTTTCTCTTACAAATAAAAGTTCTCCATACTCTTCTTAAATCTTTTTTTTTTTTCAACTTTAATAAAAAACTCTTTACATAAAACAACGAGATGGGTTAAAAAATGGGTTAAAATCTATATAAGTTTGCAAAAATAAGTTGTTTTCATATAAATGTTGTATATCAGGTTACTACCTGCCACACAAATATGACTTTAGAAAACAGTATACGGCAGTTATTTTATGCTTTATGTGTTCCACGTGTGGTCGACTGTGCCGTTATTACCATCAACGTCTGATGCAATGGCGCGGATGAAGTGTATTCATTTTATTAGCAAAGAGCAGAACCGGCAGCTATCACTCTTTACGCTCTTGTTGACCAGCTGCACTCCAGAACCTGTTAAACAATTATGAAAATTGTAAAGATTCGTAAACGAAAACGGGCGAAGATGCTATTCTAGATATTCGATATAACGTGAATACATTAGAAGCATCGCGTAACAAATGGTACAGAGTAAATTCATATACAGAGCAAAGCTGAAATTAAAGCTGTTTTATGGCACCTAGCGGACAAAGTGCGTTAGGACCTAATGAATGCAGTGAGGTCATCATCTCAACACTATTCCTGGTTCAAATCTATTGCAGTCTTAAAGTTCAACGAATTATACGTGAAGCAATGGTGCATTCGATTAGCACCAACTCCTGCGATTCACTTATTGCTGAAATGGTGTTGTATTTACCAAGTAGCATTAGCAGAAATGATGAACTTATTTTAGATGTATTCCTATTTGATCCTTTACGATGTATTAGGTTAGATTAGTCAGTATTGGTGGTGCTGGTAGCACCAACAACATTATATTACGTGAAATGGATCATGCAACTATTTATTACTACTATTTACTATGAGATTAACTTTATCCATCATCTGAAACAAACATGCCGAAAGTCTATACACCATCCTGGTTTGCATTAATTCTTATCATCATATTTTATGACACGTATACTACTCCTCTGCTGGTTGTAACGCTTATACATTTAAACAATGGTGGATAGATAAAGGCGAAGAAGTGAAAGTTTAGAAAAACGTTGTTTAACGTCTGGGGCAACCTAAACCAATGTTCTGATTGGATATGATAAACAAACTGATGTTCTATGAACGTGATTGAAGATGCATATTAAAAATGGGGTTAGTATGCTAATGTATTTTAATCAAGTACGAACAAGCTGGTGATGGTATCTATTAGTAGGCCTATGGAATCGCAAGCAGGAAAAAGTTCTGAAGATGTCCATCACAAGGTTGTGGATCCTTCAAGTAGGTACAGCAACAATGTCAATGTATGGTGGTTTAGATAATGCGACAAGTCGCGTGAGATACTGAGCAGATGTTTATCTAGGATCCAGTCATCAGTTTTTCTGAATGGGCCAACCGCAGATGTTGTAACGCGTATACACTTAAAGCACAAATGCAATGCAGGTATTATTCCATTATTATTGGTCTTTATACTGTCTTATATCCTTAATGCCACAATGAGATATGGTGTATAACATTAAAGTGAATAAAGATCACTGCTTTGTAGACAAGGTTGTATGATGATAATAACATACAAATGTGAGGATATTATCATTATACAGGTGTTGAAGAAAACAACAGGATAACTAAATGGTAAGTCATTTTAGTTATGGTATTACTACGAAGCATTGGTATATAAATTACAGTCAAGTATTGTTGATACCGTATTCAATGCTATTTTAATATTTTTATTTAATGGCAACCCGGAACAACGTCATGAATCCATGGTTATACGTAGAACGAGTTTGATTCGATGTATGGAAAATACATTGTGTATACATGCCAAATGTGGAAATTAGCATTTGGATGTTGAAGAAAATATTTTTTATACGTCGTGTAGTGGAATCGTCATTAACACAACATTCTCAAGTAGCTACATGACCACGTTAACCTATGGAAACAATTTCTAAAACCTCAAAACCAACAAATTATATATTGATGCACATCTTTCAGGACCTGTAGAAACCTAGACAAATTGCTGAATCATGGTTAATGCGATAAGGAGAGTGGATTTGGATCCAATGTTATTTGGCGGAAGCGGAGCGTAGATATGTACACCAAATGTGAATATTAGCCATAAACGTAGAAGATACCTAAAATGGAAATATTTGTGTTATAGATGATATTCTTTAGTTATTAGATGAATTTATCTATGACTATAACATTCTTGATGATAGAAAGTGTTGAACAAACAGATTCAATCATAGTTGTCGTAATACTGCGTAATGGCATTTATTGGAAGTACAATGGGAACAAGGTAAATAGATGCGCGTTAATACAATAAGAAATGGCTGAATATGATGTTGTCATGTCAATGCAATTGTAGATATGTATGCAAATGTAGGGTTGTTAGCTACAAATTGTTTGCAAGAATCGCATTAAATGGGATATTGAGTCATGGAATGCAATCATTGCTAGTTATTCGAATGGCTATCTCAATGAAGCGAATTCAGATAGATAGAATCAGACATAAAACGAAGCTTGAATGACAGTCGGTAATACTGCATGTGCTAATTTTATTTCTGCAACAAAGTGCGCGTAGATCCATATTATCGATAAAGTGGTTGATCCAGATATTGAACAACACTTGTGGACATGTATGCCAAATGTAGGAACGTAGCATTACCTGAAGGTGTTGAAAGAAAAAGTGTTGGTAGAAAGTGTTATGTGGATGCCATGGTATGGTTATGCCATAATGACGAATGTAGCATTCTTCAACAAATGCAGCTCAAGGACGTAACAATGCGCCATTGTTAGTGTTCTACTGCACAATGCTGAACATGGCCGATCAAGTACTTCTTAGTCCATGGTTTTATTTTACCGTTCTTTAAATCGAAGGAGACATATACAAGAAGGTAATAAGTCTAATGACTACAAAGTCCTTGATATTTCAAGTTCCTGTGCCCAGGCATCTTTGGACTTTTCAACTAGAGCTATATTATTAGCGGATCTTAGTGAATGAGTCATTCTTTGGGTTGAGACTTTCCTTTGATCTATTAACAAATTACGACCATAGGATTTGTTTCATTTTCAAAGAATAACAAATCTTCAAATCAAAGCGGTAATGTGATTTCAATCTTTAGTCTTACGATCATTACATTATGAAACAATTTCAATCTTTGAAAGGAGTGATGAGAACTTCAGTTCTTCTTCGGTGAAAGCTTATGGATGTTGCCTTTTAAATATTGAAATCAATCCTTTAATGTAAGATTATTTTCATATAGTGATGATATGATTTCTTTGCTTTATTCGTTACTAATGTCTACAGGCATCTCAATAATCATCATTTTAAGCATACGTCTGCATAATTTCTAAACATTATGGATTTGAATTGTAAAATTAGTCTACTATCTGAAACCAATTTTTCCAAATTTGAGGTTTATCCTTGATCCATAAATCAAGGACATCTTGATTCTCTCGGCTCAGCTAGCTGCGGGGCCTTTTTCGGCCTAATAAGGAGGTGTCTTGAGGCCTTTTTAGCCTCGAGAATTTTGAAAGCCCCATTTTCGAACCTCGTATCTAGAATATTAAAATAGAAAACTTGGATGTAAAGGTGGCTTTGAGCTCTGCGGGGAACACTTATTTTCTTAACGAGATTAGTTGATTGAGGATTCCCCATCTCCTTGTACAAAGACTTTCTCATTACTCTTTCATGGTGAAAGCTTCAACCATGCTCTGATACCATGTTGATACCAATGTTGATTCTTCATATACACCTTTCTGTTGATAGTTTTACCTGTGGATTTAAATCCTTTCATATTCAATTTGTCATCAACCATTATAGAAATGAAACTTTCAAACTTATCTTAATTTGATCATACAGCAGGCGGAAGCGTCAAATTCTTTCTCACGAATTGATGAAGTCTAATGAGTATATATGGTGACCGTTGACAAAGTGAATTATTAGCTGCAGAGGAACTGAGACCAACTCATCTTTTGGGCCGACCATTTGGAGCCAATTCAATTTTTAGAAATTTATTTTGTCTTTAATAGGCTTATGAAGAACATGTCTTATATTTATTATTACCTTTCTAGAAACCTAAAACATTGTTGATTATCAAAATAGACCATAGCTACAAATTCACAATTTAAGTTTTCACAGGTATATCTTCTTTTCTATGGTTTGAACTTTGATGTGTTTGTCATACGATTTATTCTATTGCTTGTCTACATGTTGGATTGACTTCGGTTCTTTAGGTTTATAGAAATTGTATACAGTTGCATTGCAGACTTTCATCTTCATCTGTATATTTGTGGTGTGTCTTTTAAATTCATTGGTGACTATGGAGACAAGAATAAAGTCTATTTATCTATGATGGTTACCTACTATTGTATTGTCTTGGTCATTGAACCTATATTATCCATCCAATGTCATTCTACACTTGGATCTGATATATCTATACTATTTGCATGAATATAGGCGTAATAGTGTTTATGGATGCAACCTTATCTTAAATTACCTCCATATGCCGCTTTTGTTTCTAATGCAGTCACGTCTGATCTATTGGTAATTGCGATGATTGTTATTGGTGTCAGTTATTTTAACATTTCAATTGGTGTCTACAGTCTTTCTTTGGAAGTTGGATATCCCTCTTTATAATTTCTTCTTTGTTTTGAATATATTCTTGGAAAATATTTTGATCCAAATATGTAAAGTTGGAAGATTTACTTCTTGAGCACAATTTTGAATATAACTGTAGCGTACATCCATGGTGGTATTACCGATTAACGTTTAATTTAAAACAATTGTCTCAAGCTGAAGCATTATCTGAGATGAATTTTATTTGGGCTTTAAAATGCCAGCAAGTCTAATCACTTAAACTTTAGTGTCTATATTTATTGTGTACCTCCTCTGAGTTGTGAGGAAAACTGAGTAAGTATTACCTTCACATTGTTTTATGATTTATTTTTAAATATATCGTGTACAGAGCCCTTTATATATAAATATGTTAATTGTATGGCAGAGATCGGCCATGCAACGAAGTTATTAATAAGATTCACTTGAATCAATTTTGGCCATATGTATTATGTCAAAGATATATGTATACAAAGAGAAGGCATCACTTCTTGACTTCATAAGATTCATTTGTCTAATCACAAGATTAACACATTCTTTTACTCAAAAACATATCTTAATATGGCATGCCAAAATATTGTAATTTTGGATTCACGTGATAAGATGGGTTCAATTTATAAGACAGGAAAAATTTAGCTGACTAAGTTATAATATTACATGGTTTGACTAGGCCACTGAGTTGACCAAGGGTTAGAATGATGTTTGGCTCCTGTGTATGTGCCAGATATTTACAACTACGCAAAATTTAAAGTTTCCAACATTGGAAGCAGGCAGAGCCCGGACCTAGTCGGAGTCATGCACCTATGGTGTTTCTAAGGCAACTCATCGCTTTGGCGGGGTCAATTTTTGTCCTTGGTATGTTCTTCTACCTTGTCATTCATTTTTGGTAATTGACTTTTCTTGTTGCTAAGACTGTATTATAACTGCAATCCTAATACGTGAGGTAGTCTTTGAGCTTATTATCTGGAAATAACAATCGAAGGTTGAATGACAAAACAATACGTGAAATATTTCAAATTGGGTATCATTGTCTTATCCCCATTATAATTGTAAGACCCCATGCGGAACATGTAAGGTAACTTGATCTTCCTATTTGTGACTTCTTTTTAATGCGGCTAATTTATAACCCTTTGGAGTTTCTACCATCTTCTTTTTCTAGGATACTAATTTTGGTAACCATTTTAGTCTGTCCATCTTGAACTAAAAGGATATTACCTTGAAGTTTAGTACTTACAAGCAATAGTTTGATGGCTTCATTAGTTTTGTCTGAGTGTAAAATTGTATGGTATCCTTAGCTAAAGTGATTGTAATAACTACTAAATTATCAACTTCATCACTCTAGTATGGATTAGGTGATTTTATGATAATGGCCTTCATTTCTCAATATATTTATCTTGATAAATCTTCTATATAAATTTGTTGCGAGGTCTTTCGCCTTTGTTTAATTCTTATTCATAGATAGTATTCGGATAAATGCACTGAAACGATGAGGCATTTCTTGTAGGATATTTTTAATAGATTTAAGTTATATTGATATGGGAATATACAGACATTAGTGCTGATAAATGAGATCATATTGTCATGGACACTATTCAGAAGGAAATATGGGGAGCTAATGCCTGACTTCTTAAAACAAGATCATATTGATTACTATCCCTTGAATTCGTGATTCTAGCGTTCTGCGTTGAAACATAAAGACGGAACAAGCCCATGAACATCAGTGTTAGAATAGGGAGCTATTTTATATGAGAAATTAAAGCTACCGGATATAATGAATTTATAGTTAGGAGAGAATAATACGGAGATCAAGTTATCATCGCATTATGATGATAAAGAACAAGAAAGCTTGGAAATGATTTTTCTGCTGTAGTTAACCAATTGTAAAGGTTTACCGCAGTCCTCTTGTTTCTAGATATTTGAACTGTTCTTCAATATAGTAAATGCAATTCATCTTCAATAGAATTCTGTAATGGAATGGACAGCTGCACCTTTGTCTCATATGGTTACAACATTTGTTGATATGATCGCTATACTGCTCCTCATCAGGTCATGTCATAGATATATGTGGATGACTATCAAAGGAAAAATATCGTCACTGCTATATTTCAGTTAATAGGCAATGTTGATTGGAAGTGGACATAAATAGAGGTGTACCAAGTTTCACACCATGGCACCAAAATCCACGGATAAGATTCTTGGTATCTTGAGACTTGGGGATCTTGGAACTCCCTTTGTTTATGAGTGTCTTATTACTCTGTTCGAAGCTAGAATAATTCTAATTGCATTATCTACATACAGCTCAGTTTCTTATAACGGTTGAATTTCCATTTTCGGTGTGAAAAAAGGCATAGCATGATACCCTGTATCTCATCGTGATTTAGTATTCTAGAGATGGTGCTAAGTGGTAGAAATTTCATTTCTACATATAGTCTTCTCTCATTTTGGACTGCTTTTTCTCTATATACACAATCATCCAAATCATTCAATTTATATCTTTAAATGGAATTTCCTTGTATCTTTATAGAAGAATTAGGTGATTATGAAGCTGAGTAATGGTATGATTTTGATCTTTAAAGTAAAAATTCATGTTACTAAAGTACATTTGGGGTCTCAATTGACCAAGCAAGACATATTTTCAAAGATCCATCTCTCAGCCATAATATAGTCCTAAGTTCATAGAGATATAGTCTAAACTGAAACTTGAAGTAATGCTATAGATAATTTATCTTTGTAGGTATCAAAGTATCTCCAATGAACATTTCGATTTAGTTCTTTGTCATGACAATTATACGATGTTATGTGTAGCATTCTCTGCCGACATTATTTGTTATTGAGGAAGAATGAAGCAAAATGGCAGAATCCACATTCTCTTGTTTGCTTCTTTATGTTTATTATTTCAGCAATAAAGACTCTTAGAGCGACTACCATTGTGATTAAAGTCCAAAATAATAAATTTATGTGACAGGATTGAGGTTTGTCTAGTGGTCATCAAAAATATTGCAAAATTGACTTAGCTTTCTAGGATTCGCCTATTCCAAATATAGGTGATTTATTTACTAGGTTGCAATTTACCATGTATTCCCTTCTACATTCATGTGTTTTGTTTATTTTATCTTTCTATCTAGATTAGTTGGTGGTTCAATGTATGAGCTTGAACGATTTGACTTGGTAAGTTATAATGGCATGGTTTAGGAAACTAGTTGCATGATTTGACCAAGGTTGGGAACGTTTTGGCTGTGTGACTTGGAATGTTGGAACTCTTGCCAAATATTCTAATGAGTTTCAACATTGGATTATGCAAAGATGACCATACCTTGTCAGTCCCGGAGGCGAGAAGGCGCCTTTATAGTCGCCGTCATCAATTTGTATGTTCTTTATCTTTTTTCATTATTGACCATCTGCCTAGGTGAAGATGGTGACATATAATACAAAACCTATAAACGTACACAATCTTTTAAATATTTTTATTATTTCACAAGAAAATTCTGGACATCCACTTCATCTGTTGTTTGTTTAATGAAATTATGGTGAATTTTCTCGATCACATTAGTTTGGACTGTAGAATTATATGTTTAAAATATGACTATCTGATGAACTCGGAAATATCTAGAATTGTGAGAAGTCACAAAAGCAATGTTTATTTATAGATTAATTTGTATCCTCATAAAGCTAAAGAAGATGTTAGTGTTATCTTGGCCTCTCATCAATATTTCAGGTGGCGTTCCCATAAATCAATTGGGTACTACAGAGGAAAATACATGTTATTTTTTGAGTCTCATGTTCATAAGACAATTACTATATATTTCTTCTCATTTTAAAGACAAAAATTACTTGATTGTAGGTCTTGATTAAAGACGAAGAATTAAAATAGACACCTTTCACACAATTAAATTATGTCTATAAGTGAGCCAAAACCTTAGATGGCCGATAATTACTACGCAAAATTCCATTCCCAAAACACATTATCTTTGTACTTTTGGTAGCCTATCATCTCCATCGTCCGGCCTCATCACCCTTTGAAATATACGTCTTGTAATTAAAGTTCTTTTTGTGGGATCAAGGACTTTGGCCTGTCTACAATGGCGCAAACTCTTGTTTTCCATTGTATAACATCATAGTTGTACCAACACTTCTTTGAAACATAGCTTCATCACAAGTGTTCAGGTAAGAAATGAAGCAGATCCATCATTGGCATACAGAAGTTGTCAATTCCACGTACAAATAAATGTTGCCATAAGTACGGTTTGCAAAGATATGTCTTCAATCCAAATTTTACTAATACTTGTCCAATTTGGATACAGATACAATTTGATCCTAATGCAGTCCACAATGCATACATATGACAAGTAGCGCTGAGGTTTCTCTTGATCTTAACCACCATACCCTTAGCATTTCTCGATACATGATCTATTTGATGGTGTTGGACAAACAACATATTGATTAACAATATTGTAATCACCATTATATTGATTCTATTTTACTTACTTCCCTCTTTCTTACAGAATCCTGGTAGCGACAAAGATGATTTTATTTTATGACACATAGTTGAATTTAGAAGTGTGTGATCAGGTTAAAACAAACGAAGTTTCTTGCTTCAACATCCTTATTTGTTTCATCAGGTCTCGTACTTTCGTTCTGTTGGATTGCGAAGACATTATTTTCTTAGCCAACCGCTTCAATGATTACATCCTACAGTATTCATATGATTTGCTAATGATTGTGGTATTCGTTAATAGCAAGCCCCTACATGAGAGAACATGGCCATGCTTGAATCGCTGGAAGTGCTATTGTATTTTCTTATCTTCAACCCACGGTGCAAATTGATTGAATTCTTTAGCTAAGTCAGGTTACAATTTAGTTCCTTAATCCTAAATGTAATTTAACTAAGTGTTACAGCAATTTTTGGCAATATATAAAATTATTATTTGTTATGGAAGAATGAAATGATAGTAGAATCCACACTCTTATTTTCTTTATTTGTTGTATTCTAGCAGAACTCTTAAAGAACGTACATTGTTGATTAGATACATCATACGATATATGTGTATTAGGGTGAGGGACTTGTCTAGAAGTCGAATTAGCATCAATATTGCAAATGGAAGACTTAAACTTTCTAGGTTTTGTTCTTGGTACAGTGGATACCTTTCTGGTTGCATTTTATGTTTATTCCACCTTCTACATTCATGTGTTTTGCTTGACATATCTTCTCTATCTATAATGGTTGGTAGGTTCAATGTATATAAATTTAGGAACAATTCAGCTTAAATACAATTTATAATGGCATAGTTTGAAGCTAATTGCATAGTTGACCAAGGGTTGAGATAGTGTTTGACATTATTAACTTGGAATGTTGGAACCTCTTGCTAAGTGCAGCAGGTTTCCAGCATTGGACTTGATAAAGTAAAATGCAATACCTTATTTAGTCCCAGGGCAAGGGCTACAACATGAGTCCGCCGTCATCAATTTGTGTTGGCTGTCTACTGTCTAATTGTTCAATAAATATCTACAAAGGTGAAGATGCGGTTCTTCAAGCTACAAAAAACCTACCTAAAAGCCTTTAGTCACAAACATTACAATTGTTAGAATTTTACTTGAGAAATTCACAGATACTATTTTATTTGTTTATTTTGAGAAAAAAATTGTAAATTGAATTTCTCAATCACGTATTTGAATTGTAGGGTATATGTATTAAATCAGCTATGATGAACTTGAAATATCTAAATTGTGAGAAGTCTAGTATGTTATATTAGATTAATTTTAGCATCTCACCGCTAAAAGAAGATGCAGTGTTCATGGCTCTCATCATACGCGCACTATGATGACGTCCCCAACAATCAGAATTAGAAACCTGCCTAAGGGGAAAACCATATATTCCGATTCAGGTTAAGAGCGAATACCTCTTACTCCCCCCTGATTTTTGAAAACAAACGTTTATAGTCTGATTGTTGAAAATTAATCATTACCTTTCCACCACAATTAAATTATGTCTATGAGTAGATAGAACTACCGAATGTCCAATGGAAATTCTCTGCGATTCCATTCCCAAAACATCTAGACTCTTTACTTTTAGGTAGCCTATCTACATCTCCATATAGTTGGCCTCATCACCCTTTAAATAACCACGTCGATCCTACAAACAAAGTTCTGTCGCAAGTCCATTACTTCAACCATCTCGCTTCGCCTTAAATATTGCCCCTTGTATAATATATGGGTCCTTACAACACTTGCGCAACATATTATGTCGAAGATAGTGGAGTAATGAAACAGTCCATCCACATTGTATCTGAAGCTTTCAATTCCTGCCGTCGATAACTACATTAAACTGTGCAAAGATATATGTCACTAATCAATTTTATACATCAAAAAAATTCAAGATGCCAGGCCATAATTTAGTCCACATTCCCATATGAAGGGAAGCGAAAAGTATTTGATGTTTCCTGATCCCTTATCTTCTTCTTAGCATTTCCTCATTTTGGTCATTTTAGATGCTTCGTGGATAAACATCGTGAATTAGCAACATTTATATAATCATATTATCTTCAGTTATTGCTATATACACTTCTAGAAATCCTTAAGTAGAACAGTTTATTTTATGTTGCACCAAACTGCATTTAGAAGTGTGTGATCAAGGTCAAAAGAAAGCGAAATTTCTTGCTTTATTATCTTTCTTTGTTCATCAATTTTAAGACTCGTTCTTGTTGGTGCAATTCGTTGTTCTTCACTTAGCTCTTCCAAGTGGTTCATCAATCTGCAAATGTTGTTGTGCTGGTCAATATCTCAATCTTCTGATTCTTGACAATTACTAATCTTTATTTGCTTACGTAGAATCTTGTGCTCTTAATTCTGTGGAAGTTGTATCATTGATTCTTCTTCCCCAATCGGTCTACAATCAAAGCTGTTCTTGTATTTCCTGCTTGAATACCTTGAGACTTATCGTAGACAATCTTGTCCTTAGATCTGTTGTTATACCTTCAAACTAGTTCTTTCTTTTAGTTGGTTCTTGCCTTGTCAGCTTCATGGAAAGAATTGATTCTTTTTTCAAACCTGATATGGCAACTATTGAGTCCTGAATGCTATTTCGCGTGGCAGCAGCCATATTACTGGTTATTTTAGTTGCATTAGCCGATTGTAAATACTTCACTGTACATGTCTCTAACCCTGTTGACCATTTACGCAGACCTATGATATAATCAAACAAGTGTTCTTCATCATGCGTGCTTGAACTCGGTGATGCCCTTAACATGGTAGCATGAAACGATTGATAGATTTTAACGTAGGTATTTCCAAATTGTAGTGTCATACTTGTCATGTGATTGATCCAAAATTTGTAGTTGACCTATGATTATAACAAGATATCTTCCCTTAATACAGTTATCATTCTCTTTTTGTCACAGAACTATACTTCGCATTACGCTATAACAACCTATAATAAACGTGTAAAAAATAATCTTATAAAGTGAAGTCCGTTAAATGAAGATGGCGCAATATTGCTGATGTCATTGAGATTGATATTCTTTTTGAATCCTTCTTTTCAACTAATTAGTAAAGTCGATGCTCTTGTTGCACCTAAAGCTTAGTTATTCGTTGTCTTACTATGTTCGTACTAGTCAATATCATCTTCAGTTGCTATGTTCTGTATTTGCCATAGAATCCTACTATATACGTCCTTGATTGTAGGTTGTATCATAGTTCTTGCTAAGATAAGTCTGATAAAGCTGTTCTTGTATTTTCTACTGCGCGTTATACCTTTATCAACATTTAAATTGGAGAATTTTACTGCAGACAAATTCTTTACCGTTTTAGTTTCATTTCTTTGTTTCCAAATATTTTAGATGGAGTTATCCCAATAGGGGAAGTAATGGAAACAATCCATTCTTGAAATGCTAGATGTTTAAGGAACTCCTTCACTCAATTCCACATTTGAAGTGCAACGACATTAATAACAACAACATTACAAATGCAGACTACATGAAAAAAATCCTATTGATTGAGCCTACTAGTGGTTTATCAAACCTTAATTGAGAAGGGTGGAACTCAATAACAAGTGTCACTACGGTCTTCATCACCTTCCTGTTGAAGGGTGTTGGGCTCTCTGAGAAGACTCAAAATAGAGCCTTCACGAGGGTTGGGGTGAATGTTTGGTGTGTCAAATCTTTTGACCGTCAGTCTTATAGTTTAGTAGATCTGGGAACTTGTATTTCTAGGCTTGGTAATCGCTTGAGGATAGTTTGATTAGTTTCTTTTAATATATTTAGCAATGTTAGTGAAACAAATTATCTAGCAACATTTCAGCGCAGATATGCAACTTATAGCTCTACTAACTGTATTTGATTTCCCGATGATTGTAACAAGGTCTTTGTCTTTGTTCATCTCTTACCTTTATTGGTCTTGAAGTAGTCATCCGCTGATACATCTAGTATCTTCTATTGTGGTCTTTGAAACAATCGAGTCCTTGATACTATCTAAGGTCTAAGGTCGCCCTTGATTTTATGATATTTCAACTTCCTTTGGTTTGCTTTCTCACTGCACTAATGATGGAAGGATAATGAAAACCTTCATTTATGATTATTATTAAATGACAAAGGAATTTTGAGGAATATTTTATGTAACATCTTTTAGCCATCGTCTTGGAGAAACGCAGCGGATTCTAGAATGAAATTAAATATGGAAATTCCTGAATACAATTAACAAACCATTGAAGTGTAAAGACTACAAATAATTAAAGGAGGATCAATATCATTCACCCTTGGGGATATAACATCATAGATACCTACTTATGCTAACACAGGTGCTCGCGCATATATTCCACCATTCACATAGCTTCTAACAATTGACGTATGAGGCCTCATAAATTTTCTCGTATATAATCTAGAACTTTTAGCTGCGGATTTCACTAAAGTTAAATTGTTAACCCACTAGTTGAAGTAATAATGTAAAATTAAAGAAGTGTTACCTGGATTCGGTAACAATGCAACTATTATTGTTTGGAATTTGGTACGTTCATCAATATGTTGTTAGTAGCATTTTTCGTGGTAGCCAACAGATAATGGCGGATAAAAGCTTGAAGAAGCTAAGAAACGTGAAGCAGCTGGCGTTGTTATTCTATCACGAAGTAAAGATCTTTGGTATACATTTTATTATTTATTTGTGACTATTGATGGCTTATTAACAATTTGTGATAGCATAAAATTTTTGTGACATGGGGATTTCTTTTCTATACTTTTAGTTCTGGCTCTAAATTTGATAGCACATTATGTATTAGGTTTATGACGATGGTGGCAAAGTATTGGAAGTTCTTCGGGCCTTGTGTTGGGCTGGTTATATTTTTACTCAACTGGCGAGGATAGTGGAAAATCGCATTATTTGAATCGATTAATGAATATATGATAATCTTGGTTTGGTGTTACTTTTTGATTTCTTGGAAAGTTTTGACCTAGGTTAGCTTTAATTAGCTGTCCTCTTCTTGCATTATGTGAAACGTGTTTTACAAAGTATTCATATAAGCATTATTATTTTAAGTTTATGACTTGAGGATTATGGCTTCACGGCAATTTCTCTAGGTTCGCACCTGACTGTTGGTTATTAACTATGCTACACCATTCGCTGAATTTGATTATACATGGAGAAATTTGAATTGATTTTAAATTAATGGCTAAATTCAAATGTACATTTAACATACACTATTTTCCACCTACAGTGTGTTATTTTGAATGAGTTATATTACTGCTGTTTAAATTTATCAAGAGCCGGCGGAGTTTAGAAGTCTAACTTAAATGGTACCAATTAAACCCGATGCATAGTTTAGTATTATTTAGGTAGAATCATGCACGGAAAGTACTTCTATTAGATATAAAGGCTCTACTATCAAGTGATGAAGCTACGAAAATTAAGCTAAAGTCGTGCACCATAAAGAAAGTGGTGCGGTGTTATCGAACTTCCTTAGACCAATCAAAGGTGAAAAAGTGTAACATTTGATTTATCCATTGAACATGGTGCCTATTATCCAGAATATATACAAGCACAACATAAAAGATAAACTCATGGGTAAATTCATACTTCCTCAAATCTCATAACTACAAATTTTTAAATTGCAATATGTTAAAAATATTAACAGATTGTTATTTTGTTTAAAATTACACAAATTCACAAAATATATGTAAGGAAAACGAGAAAAATGAAAAAAGAAGAACCTATATTTCATTTAAAACAAAATCATACATATTCATATTAAACTTAGATCCAATGAAAAAATCAAACATGTATTACATTGGAAAATTTCTAACAAAAGACACAATCTTTTGAAACATGGATGTTAGATGAGATATTATCAAATGGCTATCATATAAACCACAAAATTGAAATTTTGTGTTCTGTTCAAGTTGATTTATTCCATTTTCTACGGTCTATGGTCATATCGCGATTATGAATTATATGTTGAAAATTTAGAACTGCCGTTAATACAAATTCAACCTAGCATTGATAACGCATGAGCTGGCCCAAGTAATCCTTCATATCAGTGTTATCAAAACAACCCCTTCTGAAATGTAAGAAGAAAAAATTGATCTTCTTTAGCGACCTGGAATTATTTTGCAATATAGTTAGGAAGGTAAATCTTTGATTTACCTTCATACCAATGATTTCGGCTTTTACAATTCTACTGAAAGGAGATAACAATGTATCCTTTAGTCAATGTCTCAATATTTGATTCATTAACAATTACTATTTTTATTTCTTTTTCTATCCGATAGTCCTTGAGTTACCTTGAAGTTGTATCATTGATTCTTCACTAGATAGGTCTGCAATCAAAATTAATTCTTGTATTTACTATCCTCAACATCGCCTTGATTTTATCTTGTGTAATCTTGTCCTTAGATCTAGTTGTTATCTACCTTCATTTGGTTGTATATCTTTAGTTGGTTCTTTGCTTGTCAACTTCGCGGAAAAGTTATATTCTTTCAACTCAATGCAAAACGCTATTAAGTCTTGAATGTAATATTTATTGTGTATGCAACCAATGCTATTGATACTACTTGTGTAGGTGCAAATACTTCATTGTACATGTCTTTGACTTGATGGCCATTCACCATAACGGACCCTGTGTCAACATTACCATCAATTTGACTGTGCCCTCATCGAAAAATTTAATAATTGCTTTTGAGCAATTGAGTCTTTCTCCTTGGTATGAAAGCGGTGAATGGATACATTTCTTCTGGCATTATTTTAAATTGTAGTATCCATACCATCATAGCAGTTGATTATCTTTTAGAGGCGCTAGTTGACGTGATTATAACACTCAAATATCTTTTCAGCATGTCGGATATCGATATCTTTTGTCATAGATCCTTAGTAATAAATACACCTTTATAACTCATTCTCCTGCCGTAACGTATCAGGCAATCTTATAAAGTAGTATGGGGTGAAATGAAGGTAAAATTTCAACCTTTATTGATGTCATTGAGATTATTATGCTTGTGAACTTTTTAATATAAAATTATTGAATATCTTCTGTGATTTGAGCCCTTTACAGCCATAGGTCCTTTTAGATATTTAAGTCCTTTCAGCACCTTTAGTCCTGCTCTATCTTGTTGATACCATGTTGAGAATTTAAGGGTTATAGATTAATACAAATTCTCTCTTCTTGATAACTACTTGAAGAGCTTAACGAGATTCAATGCTACATCAGTCTAATTATCAAGTGCTTATACAAATGCAGAGAAAAAATTAAATTTTCTTGTAAGCATTATTTTCTGATAGTTAGGAAGGTAAATCTCTGATTTACCTTTTACCTTTGGAGTTTTACTTTTACAATTCTTTCCCTCGATAACCAATATATCCTTTAGTCAATATCTCAAATCTTTTCAGTTACTTCAACATTGCTAACCTTCTTCGCCATAGAATCGTCCTTGATTGTGGAAGGTATATCTTATTCATTAACCAGCTTCCCAGATAAGTCACCATGATCAAATTGTTCTTGTATTGCTATCTTTCAACGTTGTCATACTGAAGCTTATCGTAGACAATCCATTCCTTGAATCTGTTAACCATAGCCTTCATTAATCGTAGTCCTGAATCTTGTAGCTGTAATTGTGCCAATATCATGGAAATTTTTCTGAAATAGTCCAGCAAATGCCTTTCTTTAATGTGTTCTACCCAGGCATTTAACACAATCTTTGCTCCGTTCTTTGCAATTTGTATTACTCGATGCATTGTAAACACCTTCTTTTTTACGTTGTATAACCTCGGTATCATCAAGTAGACATGTTCTCTTAGCAACTATAAAATTATACTGCGTAGTTCTAAGCAAATAATTAAACCGACCTTAATACAAGTGACGACATTACAGCAATTTATGAGTTGACTTCTTAGACATATCTTCAAGATTTGTAAACCATTCTTCTTTAGCGTCTAATTATTCTTACGCCTTTACATGACTCCTAATTACATATGCTTTCTAATAGTATTAGAAAAGTCTATGAACCATACTAGAATCTTGCTCGCATTTATGAAGCAAGTAAACCAAGAATTCATTTTATTATTATTGACTTCATATTTACATAGGTACATAATTACATAGTCATTATAAGGAAGACCTACCTAGTTACACTTTTCAACATTATAACTACCTACTAATTTTGATGTTTCTAGATTGAAGTGTATATATTGGAAGATGCAAGCGTTGATCTTGCCTGAGGCTATTGAGTTACTTGGTGATTCTGTTAGTAGTTGGTGGACATTTTATTCAAGATATAGCAAGGAAATCAAGATGGAAATTGCTAAACTAGGAAAACATTAGAAAACGAAGTTGCAGGTATTTACTATAGAAAAAAATTCCAAAATTGATATTCTCCTGAATTTTAATGCGATGTTTACTGGTTTAATTTGTGATCTCTCATATTCGAAAAGTAGGTGGTTAGTTAGTTTTTAGCTAGATTGCTCGCATTTGTTGGTTCTGAAACTCAAGGCACTTCCTGTAAAAATAGGCAAGTCAAACTTTCTTTGATAAGTCCACAATATATTACTAATAATACATGAGCTTTATTAGAGGCCTTTATTTGTTTGTTTATTTGGTTAGAAAGGGTTTGTTCTTGGTTTTATCGGTTTTGAATTTAATGTAGCGCGCATGTTAGAAATGGAGAAAAGATAACATGACACCTTTACTTGAAATTGATCTTGAAGAAAATTGCTTTGACATTGTTGATGTTAGTATATATTTAATAAATATTTATAAATCTATTTATGTTATATTTTAGTGTTCATTGTCTTTCATTTCTTGTTGTATTTTTCTTTTTTAGAAAATGAAATGTTGATAGTAAACATGAATTGAAAATGAAAGCGATAACGTTGGGCAAAAATGCAAAAGAGAGGAGAACTAGTCGATACCTTTCAGAACCATCATCTACTAAGACATATAGACTGATCAAGTCTGGAGTTGATAGTCCACACAACAATACTGATAACCATGATAATTTTTAGAAGTGATGAAACATCTTCTTGTAAATTGTAGTCCAACTAATATAAGGTGAAACTCATATTGTAATGTTTTAACATTTCATATAATACAATTTATGTGGTTGAAGTGCTATGATTCACATGATGTTGTTTAGTATTAACAATTCGCTCATAAAACGTAACTCTTATTAGGTGAACATACTACATTCATATGACATTTTTTAAATCATACAAATTAATTTATATTTGATTAATAATGAACACAAATAAAATGAATAATATCACGAACAAATTAGTCATTTATAACGTTATTAATTAAATGAATGCTTCTTCAAATTATAGATTTATACAATAGTAGCTCATGGAAAATGATAAATTTGTGACTACAAATGATGACAATTTTGTATATATACGACTATTGTATAGCTAATTGATACTATTTTCAGACTAAAATTTGATCACATTTCTTGAGTCATTAATTGGTTTCAAAAACGTGGCTAAATTTCACATATATATGACCATTAGTAGCTAATTCTGATGCATAAACACGACCAACATGTTGGTCATAGTTCTTTGGTCATTAATTGGTTTTCTCAGGTGATCATATAGTAATATATTTTATTTGTATATTTGGTCATTATTTGACATTTAATGACCAAATGAACAAATAAATGTCATCAGACAATAATCATTGTCAAATGAATAGCTAAATCATTGACGAAGACAAATGAATGGTCGATAAATCAGTGACTAAATCAATGACAAATCAATTTAAATATACAACTAGATAACAAAATTGATGTAATTAATGACTAAGCTAAAAGCGACCAAAGTTGGTTGCGTTATAAAGATCTTATAAATTAGCTTCATGTGTACCATTAGAAAATGGTGTTTATCTTCACAAATTTTAGTAGTTTTTTTAGTAACAAATTAGCCACTTTGTACTAGTGTAGGCCCGCGCACTCAAACGGAGAACATACAAGGTTATCTACATTTCATGGATAGACATTACATCAATTATGACATCATAAATTCGAATTTCAACTGACGCCTAGAGACGGCGAACTGCAATCCTACTAAACTAAGGAGATGCGATTAACTTATTGCTATTTCTCATTAAATATAAATATAATTCACCAGCTCCCCACATGTAATGGAGAAAGGATCCATCTGAAGACTCTAGCATCATGGCAATTGAAGCTGCATACCAAGAGCAATAAAAATATCATCCAACACTATCTGGGATTTTACAATATTCAACAATGCTCTTTTGTTGTAGTTCTAGACAAATGGGCGAATATCGATGTGCTTGGTATTTTTGGCCGGATTGTATACAAGCTTGATGAAATTTACTCTACAGTTGTCAGTTTGATGATAAATTTGATTCTTTGTTCTTCTCTTGCGCATCGTTGAAGTACTACCACTGGATATGTGCTACATGTGGCTGCCTACAATTCTTTCTCGGCTTCACATGAAGATAGAACTCTGATGCACCTTTTAACATCTCATACGACGATCATGTGAAATTAACGTGACAGACCTTGATCATCAAGTTACCTTGTCTGAATCCCGAAAAACGCACAAGTATTAACATGGAAGTGTCAGTCTTCAAATTCCATAATTCATAAAAAAATTATTCACCGCCACTAAGATAGCTCAACCGCACTTTTCTTTGTGGTAAGTGCTTCAATTAGTTTGACCATCGAAGAGCCGACAATACACTATGATGTCACAATCTAGTCTAGTTGTAACGGTCATGTACCAACTAGTTGTCACCTCCTGGTATACCTCTTTAGTGCCATCGGTATGTACTCCAGCTTTAAGTTTCTTTGCCAATGGTGTTACTCTTACGTCACCGCCTTCGCTCCGTCTGAACCTTTCGACAGAAGCTTGCCTTTTCCCTTGTGAAAAGTCTTTCAGAATCTTCACCTCAATCCTATGTGGTAATGGTTAGGATCTTTTCATCTCAACCACTTGTGACACCATTGTTGATTTCTTTGGTAAGATTACTACTTGTCCATATTTATGATCTGTCTCCATGAAAGAAAATCCAAATAGTTATCTGTTATCAAACTTGGTATACATATTTGGATCATTCAAACCTGAAAACATGTACAAAAATGGATAAATCTTCAATTTTGAGTGTAACATCCCTCAAGTCTTAGCATGTTTTCTACAAACAAAATGTTTCACCTTGCACTGCAAAACATGAGTGACTGATAATTTCTTCTTTCAGAATGCCATTCAGAGAAATGCATACTTAACATCTAGCCTAGTATAGCTGCCATTTATGTTTTATTTAAGAAATTAGCATTCTATTGTTCATTTGGCTAGAACAAGGTGTCATCGAAATCTATTCCCCTCTTCTTTTGTGGTAACTTGGTCTAACAGGATTTTTCTCCATACACTGCATTTGTTTTGATTTGCCATGCATTTTTTGCATCTATGGGGTTTCCTGGGCAGTTCAACAAATCCAATGTAGTTCAATATTTATTGGTCTATTTCTCTCATACATTGCAATATCCATTCATCAAATTTACTTGCTTATTCATAATTTTAGGTTCTAGTAACAAATCATTTATCATTAATGCATGATCTTTTCAATGCGGATAGTATTCATTTTCTACTTGATCTCACTTGGTAGAGGACTTACCTCAAAATCTCTGCAATATTTGGCCCTTCTGAACATGTATTCTTGTCTGTTACTTCTTCTTCTTGTTTACGCTCCACTGCACTTCTATACATATATTTTTTCTTCCGTCTTCATGATAGAATGTGCAATCAACTGTTGAGATCATCCTTTCCTTCTTCAACTTTGTTCATGAAATAAATCTCAGCACACATAAAAACCTTATGAGTCTAAGATTAAATAACATATGCTTCGGCAGGTACCATATTAGCTCAAGATAACATTTAAGTTTGGATCTAACTGCTCTCTTTGTAGAATACTCCTGAGCATAGCTTTTGTTAAATGATAAATGATATAACAAGGTTGAATCAATAATGCATGGCAAGTTTGAAGGCTAAGACATCGTAGGACTCCTATTCTTTAAAAATGTAGATAAGCAGTGTTAATACTTCTGCCCAAAAACCATTTGAAGACCCTTGCAACAAACAGCTGCTCTTATTTTCACAAGGTTACATTTCTGTTACCTTACTCGTCTCTTTAGGAATGTTGTTTTATTATATGAATATTGTCTTGTATTATGATTCTTAACATATTCTCCCTTATTCTAGCGGAGAAGTTACATACTTTTTCTGTCGGTTTTCATAGATTTAAACTCTTCAAAATACAGAAGATGCGACTCTTTACTTCTAAGTATCATCACAGAACCTGATGCAATCATCGCGAAATAAGGAAAATAACACTCTAGTAATACAATTACTTTCAGGTCGAATATATCTGTATGCACTAGTTCTAAGATATCTCTTCTTTTCCATTATATACAAGGAACCTCTTTTCATGCATTTTTCTAATGCACATCATCTAATCAGCTTGTATGGAAACGAGTATGACCATACCTTTTCTTTACGAGTAATATATATGAGACAGTTCGTTAAATCTGTTTTGATCCCAATTTATCAATTGATTCTGCTTCTTCTTGCTTGTCATACTTTTCACATCTAAATATTACAAGCTCCCATCAGCACTCTTGTTATATTGTTTCCATCGGCTATCCTTTATGACGTTAGTCTTAAAAGGAATTAATTTCATGTCTGATCAGTAATCATTGAGGCGAATCAATTTTTCACATTAGGGCACATATGATACATTTTAAAGAAGGCGTCAATGTGCAGCGGTAATTTTCAAGATATGTCTGTCTTGATCTCCTCCACTATCATCCCCTAAATAAATTTTTAACCCACATGAAGTTTCTTCAAACATTCAAATATTATCTTACCTGTCATATGTGAGGATTTTAGTCTACATACCATATGTCTTCCTCATCTCCTTTGGCTTGAAAGAAGCTGTCAATTTGTAAATAGGTAAAGTGCATTATTACGTGTATGCTGCCCTGTAGAAATAACATGCTTTCTCATTGTTTATTGCATACTACCTCTTATGGCAATCTTTAATCTCATGGCAAGTTTCAAAGTAAAAACATTTCTACTGAGAAAATTATTATGAACATACATTTAAATGGTCTCTTAAAGGTGTATTTGGCTCCACTCTTTCTTTCTTGTTGTGGTTGTTATTGTACATTATTGTTCCACTATCATCTCCTTTCTTTTTTCCTCGAAACAAGGTGTTCTCCCATGATTTCTAAACTGTAGTAATCTTCTTCCTGTAGCAGAATCCCATATGTTTAAACATAGAGACTTTATCCCTTCTTTTCGATCGGTGAAATGAGCTCTCGATATTCGTAATCATTCCATTCAACTGTGTCGTGACAGTCAGATAAACTTTCTCTCCGATATCTCCCAATCATCATGTAGTCTTTGAACTCCTCGCAATGAATCCGTGGATATTCTCCTGCTCTTGTAAATAGCTTGACTTTGAAGTGACAAAGACACGGTTGTCTGCGTCTCGATATGGAAGTTTTTAATGTCGTCCAAATGGTGGCGTTGATCTCATCTCTGGATATCTTCTTGGACATCTTTGTAGCCTTTGCTTTTGTCTCCTTTATCAGTATTTTTCTTGTCGCGAGCGATCCTGGTCTCAACCACTTCTCGTCAATACATTACGGCACAAGTAGTCTGCAATGTATTTCCCAGTTGGTAAGATCCATGGGACATCATGATCTAGTTCTCTTTGTGGTATATTGGTGATGAGTACGATCTCGATGATGATTCTACCGTGAATAATTGTAGGATGCTAAACAAATCCACATGCAGTCTTGACCATAAAATCTGGTCACGCTTGCCTCCTTCGAATGGGCGGAAACTTCATACAACCTGCAGACGACCAAAATCCTGCCTGCAAAGTGATTCGAGCAATACGTGCCGGACGTCAGATCTTACTCATCCCGGGAAAGGGGCAATATACCGGGCAATCCGATCCGCCTACAGGCCCGGTGGAACCAATGTGCCACCTGCACGGTGGTGTCCGCAGAATGCAGGGGACCTTCCCCGAATAAAGTGACATTTCTTCGTCGTCGCCCAAATAAATGTGTCTGAAATGACCATGATCATTCATGGTGTCAGCGATAATCATTTTAGCCAATGGCGTCGCTATCTCTCAAACCCGTACCAATAGGCATTGTTTACTTGAAAAACAGCCAATCCTTTATCCTTCGAATGATCAGTCCTCACAAATTTTATTCATTTCAAATGTATTGGTCCACTAAATCTCTGAAAACTTCTGCAAGCTACTACTTTTCGATTCTGTAATCAATGATACATCCTAAAAAAGAAAAATTAATGTTGTCTACTGCAGAATGACTAGATAAAATGACAATTTGAAAAATAAAAGTTGCAATCGGTAGAGTACCACTGACTGCACTCAAGCGAAGAAAGACTTGCAGAGTTACTCTACATTCATAGATAAGTTATTACATCAGCAATTACATACTGCAATTGGAAGTTGCAAACAAACTCTAAATTGTAGGAACTAATCCTAAACTAAGAATGCGATTACAACTTGTGTAACCATTTCTCCATCTAATATAAATAATATTATTATTTCAACTATATATACAACTACTTTTTTAATATAATGATTACTAGTAATTTCTCTCCATGTAAGTAATATCTCTATTTATTTCTACATTAATATATAGTATTATAAAAATTAAATTATAGTGTTTTTATTATTAACTCAATAAGATTTATTTCAATTATTATATATCATTACAATTATTTTATCAATTAAATAATACAACCATCATCAAAATAAAAATAAATATAAATATATGTATGTATATATA